>JARQOC010000011.1:115806207-115959087 GCA_033576535.1 Allobates femoralis
AATTTATAACAATTCTCTAACTTACGAGTAGCGGAGAAGAATCACAGAAAAACAGCCATATCGACCTTATCATTGAGACCTGCGGCTCCCATAGCATTAGAGTTCAAGATCCAATTAGTCTCTACCTGCAGGAGTTTTTTATGCAGATTGCCTCCTTTTACGGAGGAAAAAATCCTTTCGATACCAGCAAACTTCAGCACCTTTGGGTCCCCGGCATGGTGATCCCGAACATGCTGAATGAGTCTTGTAGAACCTTTCCCTGTACTTACAGAATTAAAGTGTTCTCTCACTCTAATGCACATTGCCCGGATAGTTTTCCCAATATAGAACCTGCCACAGGGACACCATAGTACATACACCACCCATTTAGAATTACAGTTTATAAAAGTTTTGGTTCTGTTGATTAAACCCCAAAAGAAACTGTGGGACCTGGCTCCAAAAATTGGCACCAGTTGCAGTGACCACATTTGAAATTTCCTTTCAAAGGTTTCATATTTAACCAAGTGTTCTTTTGGTGGGATTTTTTTAATCTTTTTTCCACTAACCAATCGCCAATATTCTTGCTTCTTCTATAAGTGACCAGTAATTGTGGGGGCATTGCTGCAAATGCCCGGTCATTTCTCTATGATGTGCCAATGGCGTTTAAAGCGGCTCTAATCTTGTTATAAATGGGGCCATACCTGAATTTAAAATGGAACCTCCTCGAAGTTTTTTCATGATCAATCCTGTTGATGCTATGCTTAGCTGTGTTTATAACTCGGTCTTATAGTTATCGACTCTCTCTCTGGCCTTAATTAACACAGAATCAGGGTAACCTCTGTGTGACAAGTCTGTCATGAGCATGTCAGCTTGTACCTTAAAACCCTCATCAGTGTTGTTCAGGCGTCGGATACGTAGTAATTGACTAAAAGGTAGTGCCCCTTAGTATGGACGGGGTGGGCACTATTAAAGTGTAGCAACGAATTAGTAGCAGTATTCTTTTTAAACATAGATCTAACTAGACCATTCTCATTGAGCTCTAAGTTAATGTCTAGGAATTCAAGCCTGGATCCCCAAAAACGCTAGTGAAACACATATTAAAGCTATTATTGTTCAAATAATCCACAAAGCTCTGAAAGACTGTCTCATCACCCTCCCAGACCACCAGCACATCATCGACATAGCGAATATAATGTTTAATATTCAGCAGGAAAGGGTTATTCTCTGAATAGATGTATTGATCTTCAAATGCTGCCAAGAAAAGGTTAGCGAGGGTACAAGCGACGGGCGTACACATCGCTGTACCCTCTTTTTGCAAATACCATTGATCAAGGAAACTGAAGGCGTTGTGCTCTAAGATAAATTCAAGAGCCTCACATGTAAAGTCAATCACATCACTGTCTATTTTGTTCTTAAGCAACAGTTGTTTAATTGTGCTCACAGCTAATTTTTGTGGAATTCTAGTGTACAGACTCTCTATATCAATGGAGGTTAACTTCAAGGAAGTATTCCATGATATATGATCCACTGTTTTAATGAAGTCGAATGAGTCCTTCACTAACGATGGTACTACAGCTAAAAATGGATGTAAAAGCCAATCCAAATATTTAGAAAGGGGTTTAGTGAGAGAACCCACCCCAGACACAATGGGTCTCCCGGGAGGTTCTTGTTCACTTTTATGTATCTTAGGCAAGTAGTACCAGTGTGGCTTAGTTGGGAATTCTGGGAATAGTTTTTCGGCCTCTCTCAAGGTCAAC
The DNA here is from genome assembly GCA_033576535.1 of Allobates femoralis. NCBI lineage: Eukaryota > Metazoa > Chordata > Amphibia > Anura > Aromobatidae > Allobates > Allobates femoralis. The sequence continues at coordinate 115,807,944 of JARQOC010000011.1, forward strand.
ACATTTTTTTCCACAAAGCGCCGGAGCAAATTTTTCAATTTTTTAGAAAATTTATCAGTGGGATCTGACCCTAATGGAAGATATGTGACAGGCTGGCTCAACTGCCTATTGGCCTCCTTGATATAAGCCGATCTAGAAAGAAGGACAATACTTCCTCCCTTGTCCGCCTTCCTAAACACGGTATCTTTCCATTGTTGCATTACCACTAACGCCTCTTGTTCTTTCTTAGTCAAATTTTTTGCTGGTTCAGGGTAGATCAAGGCTCTGATATCTTTGTCAACCAACTCCATGAAAGAATCCAGGCCATCATTGGGATTAATCGGGGGCATAAAAGTGGATTTAACACCTCCTAGAAAGGGGGGTCTATGCAAATCATTACTGTTCCCCGTTTGACTATCTGAAAGTCCCAATAAGATCCGGAAATCATCCTGAGATTGGCTGAGGGAATCAGAATTTACAAAAAATCCTAACGGACCTATAGCATCTATATCATTCGAAATTTTAGAGCTCATGTGCACTTTATTAGTATTAAGTGAATTTTTTTGATTTTCAAAATGCTTAAATAAATACAATTTCCTAGTAGATCTGAACAGATCCGCTCTGAACTCCGCATAATCAAACTGCTCAGCAATGCAATAGTTAAGACCTTTCTGTAACACTGCCAACATATCCTCAGTCAAGACACGATCTGACAGATTATAAACACGTAGAGTCTGAGTATTTAGTCCCGCCAAGACACCTGTTTCCTCTTTGTAGGGGGTGGAAGAATTAAGTCCTCGTTTTCTCCTTCTGTTATGCCCTCCTCTTCTAGTCCTGCGCCTAAAGGGTCGTTGTCATTAATCTGAACTCCATCAAGATCATGATATACTGAGTCCTCGTCAGACACCACATCTTCCTCATCTGATGTAAACCTGCTGGAATTTCTAGCAGCTTTTTTCCGATTTCTAGAGGTCTTCTTAGCTGAGGAAGTACTAATCGGGGTTCCTGGAGTTATAGGCGTATTGGGTTTAGTAGGATTAGGAGGGGTCTGTGGATTTTTACCATTTTTCGGAGTATTGGCACCAGACCTGTTCTTTTTATTTTTCTCGGGGTGTTTAGAGACCGACCCCAATTAAAGATATGGCCTGAGTCGTAGTCTGCTTTATCTCTCATGAATTTCTCTCTCTTTAGTATTAAATAAAATAACTGAAGTATTTTAATATCATTTTGAAGAGGCACAAGCTTAACATCCAGCTTTTTTAGAAAAGCAATCCCTTTACTTTTATTCATTTTTTTCTCTAGCTCTTTCCTGAGAGAGATTAGCTCTTCAGTTATTTTATTTAATACTAAAGAGAGAGAAATTCATGAGAGATAAAGCAGACTACGACTCAGGCCATATCTTTAATTGGGGTCGGTCTCTAAACACCCCGAGAAAAATAAAAAGAACAGGTCTGGTGCCAATACTCCGAAAAATGGTAAAAATCCACAGACCCCTCCTAATCCTACTAAACCCAATACGCCTATAACTCCAGGAACCCCGATTAGTACTTCCTCAGCTAAGAAGACCTCTAGAAATCGGAAAAAAGCTGCTAGAAATTCCAGCAGGTTTACATCAGATGAGGAAGATGTGGTGTCTGACGAGGACTCAGTATATCATGATCTTGATGGAGTTCAGATTAATGACAACGACCCTTTAGGCGCAGGACTAGAAGAGGAGGGCATAACAGAAGGAGAAAACGAGGACTTAATTCTTCCACCCCTACAAAGAGGAAACAGGTGTCTTGGCGGGACTAAATACTCAGACTCTACGTGTTTATAATCTGTCAGATCGTGTCTTGACTGAGGATATGTTGGCAGTGTTACAGAAAGGTCTTAACTATTGCATTGCTGAGCAGTTTGATTATGCGGAGTTCAGAGCGGATCTGTTCAGATCTACTAAGAAATTGTATTTATTTAAGCATTTTGAAAATCAAAAAAATTCACTTAATACTAATAAAGTGCACATGAGCTCTAAAATTTCGAATGATATAGATGCTATAGGTCCGTTAGGATTTTTGTAAATTCTGATTCCCTCAGCCAATCTCAGGATGATTTCCGGATCTTATTGGGACTTTCAGATAGTCAAACGGGGAACAGTAATGATTTGCATAGCCCCCCCTTTCTAGGAGGTGTTAAATCCACTTTTATGCCCCCGATTAATCCCAATGATGGCCTGGATTCTTTCATGGAGTTGGTTGACAAAGATATCAGAGCCTTGATCTACCCTGAACCAGCAAAAAATTTGACTAAGAAAGAACAAGAGGCGTTAGTGGTAATGCAACAATGGAAAGATACCGTGTTTAGGAAGGCGGACAAGGGAGGAAGTATTGTCCTTCTTTCTAGATCGGCTTATATCAAGGAGGCCAATAGGCAGTTGAGCCAGCCTGTCACATATCTTCCATTAGGGTCAGATCCCACTGATAAATTTTCTAAAAAATTGAAAAATTTGCTCCGGCGCTTTGTGGAAAAAAATGTGTTGACCTTGAGAGAGGCCGAAAAACTATTCCCAGAATTCCCAACTAAGCCACACTGGTACTACTTGCCTAAGATACATAAAAGTGAACAAGAACCTCCCGGGAGACCCATTGTGTCTGGGGTGGGTTCTCTCACTGAACCCCTTTCTAAATATTTGGATTGGCTTTTACATCCATTTTTAGCTGTAGTACCATCGTTAGTGAAGGACTCATTCGACTTCATTAAAACAGTGGATCATATATCATGGAATACTTCCTTGAAGTTAACCTCCATTGATATAGAGAGTCTGTACACTAGAATTCCACAAAAATTAGCTGTGAGCACAATTAAACAACTGTTGCTTAAGAACAAAATAGACAGTGATGTGATTGACTTTACATGTGAGGCTCTTGAATTTATCTTAGAGCACAACGCCTTCAGTTTCCTTGATCAATGGTATTTGCAAAAAGAGGGTACAGCGATGTGTACGCCCGTCGCTTGTACCCTCGCTAACCTTTTCTTGGCAGCATTTGAAGATCAATACATCTATTCAGAGAATAACCCCTTCCTGCTGAATATTCAACATTATATTCGCTATGTCGATGATGTGCTGGTGGTCTGGGAGGGTGATGAGACAGTCTTTCAGAGCTTTGTGGATTATTTGAACAATAATAGCTTTAATATGTGTTTCACTAGCGTTTTTGGGGGATCCAGGCTTGAATTCCTAGACATTAACTTAGAGCTCAATGAGAATGGTCTAGTTAGATCTATGTTTAAAAAGAATACTGCTACTAATTCGTTGCTACACTTTAATAGTGCCCACCCCGTCCATACTAAGGCGGCACTACCTTTTAGTCAATTACTACGTATCCGACGCCTGAACAACACTGATGAGGGTTTTAAGGTACAAGCTGACATGCTCATGACAGACTTGTCACACAGAGGTTACCCTGATTCTGTGTTAATTAAGGCCAGAGAGAGAGTCGATAACTATAAGACCGGAGTTATAAACACAGCTAAGCATAGCATCAACAGGATTGATCATGAAAAAACTTCGAGGAGGTTCCATTTTAAATTCAGGTATGGCCCAATTTATAACAAGATTAGAGCCGCTTTAAGACGCCATTGGCACATCATAGAGAATGACCGGGCATTTGCAGCAATGCCCCCACAATTACTGGTCACTTATAGAAGAAGCAGGAATATTGGCGATTGGTTAGTGGAAAAAAGATTTAAAAAATCCCACCAAAAGAACACTTGGTTAAATATGAAACCTTTGAAAGGAAATTTCAAATGTGGTCACTGCAACTGGTGCCAATTTTTGGAGCCAGGTCCCACAGTTTCTTTTGGGGGTTTAATCAACAGAACCAAAACTTTTATAAACTGTAATTCTAAATGGGTGGTGTATGTACTATGGTGTCCCTGTGGCAGGTTCTATATTGGGAAAACTATCCGGGCAATGTGCATTAGAGTGAGAGAACACTTTAATTCTGTAAGTACAGGGAAAGGTTCTACAAGACTCATTCAGCATGTTCGGGATCACCATGCCGGGGACCCAAAGGTGCTGAAGTTTGCTGGTATCGAAAGGATTTTTTCCTCCGTAAAAGGAGGCAATCTGCATAAAAAACTCCTGCAGGTAGAGACTAATTGGATCTTGAACTCTAATGCTATGGGAGCCGCAGGTCTCAATGATAAGGTCGATATGGCTGTTTTTCTGTGATTCTTCTCCGCTACTCGTAAGTTAGAGAATTGTTATAAATTTCATGAATTAATGATCTTAATCTTGAGATGCTTGTTTAGAAGGGTTGGTATTTAATAGAGTATGGGTTGCCCCTTTTCCCATGTTCCCTCATTTATTTTTGATCAGTGGTGTTGCAGCGGTATTGTATCATCGATTGTGACATACTGCTGTGCAACACGGGGGTGGTAATCATGTTTTTTGGTATAACTTCTCTCATTTTATTTGTATAAGCCACCCCCCCCTTTTCTTTCTTTAGTAGTATTTGTCCCGATGTGCAGAATCTGTTTACGCTGATATATTTACATATGGTCTTTAATGTTGTTATCCCTATACGGAGTAAAGAGACAACACCTGCAATTTGCTGCAGTGATAGTAAAAGACATAATCAGTTTCATAAATTTCAGCGTTGTCACTGGTTTCTGTTCCGTGACTTTAACAATGTATTCTGTCCGCTGGTAACTGGTTAAGCTACACATATATATACATATATACAAAATAAAGGGCTGTGCTCTAGTTTGCCTGCCTGTTATGGTTGTTATAAAATGAGTGTATATGTGCGCTGTTTGCTGGTTGTTTGCCTCTTTCTCCGTGTAGATTTATCATCTGTGTCAGAATTTTCTCTTCGGCTTTGTGCGTTTTGCTGTATATTGTATAGAACTTGATACATATATGAATTTATTATTGCATGTTTAACAATCCTTCTTTTGTGCACAGCTGGTGTGGTATGGAATGATGATTTTAATATTCCCTTGTTGTATTAATTATGCTAATGGTGACGTCAACGTGTGTTGTGGACTCCGCCTATTTAGGAAGTGAGCTACACCTCCATTAGCCTATGACCCGTGGAAGCGCATAAGCGCGAAACGGTGCCGTCGTCAGCTGCTCCTCTCTCCCTCCCTGCACGGAATGTGTTTGTTCCCTAAATAAATCACCGATCTCTAAACGGGTGAGTGCCGTCTCTACTTTATTGAATTGCTGGATTGTTGTGCTTTGAGATCGGGCACCTCCCGTTGTACCTGTTTCTCCGTGATTGTCCGCCCGGCAGGCTACCGGCTCTGGTGCCCCGACTTCCTCCTGTTTATCCATAAACTTCACACAGTAGCACTGTGATTCCGATTGGTCTGCGCTAAGCGGGGAAAGCCGCGCTTTCCCTGCCGACGACTGGTTTGATTTTCGGCCATAGTGGTCGGCAGCATCGGGGTCGCCCTTATAGGCGGAACGCCGCGCTTGGAGCGGCGAACTTCGGCGCCAAATTGTGGGAGTGTGTGGGAGTCTATGGCGGCGCTAGCGGGGAATGCGGCGACTTTCCCTGCCGAGCGCCTGGTTCGATTTTCGGCCACGGCTTCGTGGACCTTGGAAGTGTGTAGCTACGCCCCGCTGTGTTGTGATTGGACAGCGGCAACTTTACAGAGTAGCGCTGTGATTCTGATTGGTCGGCGCTCAGCGGGGAAAGCCGCGCTTTTCCTGCCGTGCGCCTGGTTCGATTTTCGGCCATAGTGGTCGGCGGCATCGGGGTCGCCGCTTTTACCGCGGAGCGCCGCTAGGCAACTCGGCGCCGAATTGTGGGAGTATTTGGGAGTGTGTGGCGGCGCTCAGCGGTGAAAGCGCTAAAGCGCCGCACACACTCCACACACTTCCACAATTCGGCGCCGAGTTCGGCGCTCCAAGCGCGGCGTTCTGCGCTAAAAGCGGCGACCCCAATGCCGCCGACCACTATGGCCGAAAATTGAACCAGGCGCTCGGCGGGGAAAGCCGCGAGCCGACCAATCGGATGCTCAGCGCCATCTTCTGAAGTTGGCGCCAGACCAATCATAGCACAGCGGGGCGGAGCTACATACTTCCACGCTACGACCGATCCTGAGCCTTGCGCTCTGGCCGAAAACAGAACCAGGCGCTGGGCATCCAAGTCGCCGGTTTCCCCGCATAGCGCCGACCAATCGGATTCAGGGCGCCATGTTTATGAAGTTCCGCTGCCCAATCCCACAGCGGCTGGCGTCTGCTGCCATTTTATGAATGAACATTTCATGTCCGCCATCTTAGAGCGCGAAATTTAATTTTTGCACTATTTAAAACCTAAAAAGCTGTTTTCACAGTACTATCTCACATCAGAGTATATATTCCTAATGCCTATGCTTATATTAACCCTTATTTATACAAATTTAATATGAGCTACATTTCACCATATTGATCTGTTTTTTTAATACCTTTTTAACCCCTTCTATTCTATTTGTGCTCCACTTGCTATCTCACTATGTGTGTACTAAGGCCATTTCTACATTAACCTCTTCTATGCCATTTGCATTTTAATTTTCTGTCACACTGTTTTATAGGGTTCAAACTGCTACATTAACCCCTTCCATTCTGTTTGCTATTCACTAACTGTGTCACTATGTGCTGTACTCATGACATTTGAAAATTAACCTCTTCTATACCATTTGTTATTTATTTTCTCATCCACACTGTTTTATAGGAGTGCAAGTAGTACATTAACCCCTTCTATTGTCTTGGCTATTCACTGCCTATGTCACTATGTGGTCTACTACTGCATTTGAATACTAACTTCTTTAATACTATTTTTAATTTTATTGATCGTGCAGTATTTTGTACGCGTGCCAGTGGTACATTAACCCTTAATTTCTATATTTTATTTCTACTGTAGGAGTGTGTCGTTAGACTGTTAGGAGTACATTAACCCATTATATGCCATTTTGATTATATTTCATACTAATGAGTCTGTAGGACTACTACCTGTCTTATATTTAACAGTTTGGATGTAATGCTACCTTACCACTGCCTTATTGTCGTGCCAGTGGGACATTAACTACTTTTACATACCAAATATATTGTTGCATGGCATTTTGCACTATATGACCGACTGGGGCCCCTTTCACACGCGCGTTGTACATGCAGATTTACATAATTCCATAACATGTGGTAATATTCCCAATATTAACGCAAGTTCCCCATACCCGCCACCAGGGGTACAGTTGCGTAAGGTCCCGCTATCATCGCCGATTAACATTCATTTTTACATTGACTTGCCTGTTTCACCATGTACTGCGGAAGTTGCCTTATTTCTTTTTTCACCCTGCTTGGTCACATTGCGCCATTTGACGCTCGCCGCTAATGCCGCTATTTCCCCAACTGCAGAGAGAAAAATAAAAACCACTACTTCCGCAATAATCACAAAACCCTAAGTTCAAGGTAAAAATTAACGCTACCTCTGCCATTTTGCCCCAACTTCTGCAACTCCACCCCTGCTGGCGGTTTGCGGAACTTGCCGTCATATCGGTACTTTAACCGCTTTTTTTACAATGTTGGAACTCTGCATTTACAACGCGCGTCTGAAAGGGCCCTTACATCCATTTGTCTTGCCTTCAAGTCTCTTTTTAAGGACTTTAAACACACTGATTTCCATTCACAACTCCATACAGTAAACATCATTAAATATTTGTTTCGCACTCTAAAGAAGTCCATGATTTGCTTTTCCACAGGTTATTGAAATACACACTTTCCTTTTATTGTTTTTGCCTATTTAGACATAGTTATTATTGATTGTTTCCTTAACTAACACACTCTAGCTCATTTTGGATTGGATTCACTGCCTATTCTTACGAAGATGAGCTCTCCAACCAATAATATCGCTCTTGCCAAGGAGGCTGCATCTACGCCTAAGAAGAAGCGTGCAGAGGAGACTTCGGAAGAGAGACGTCTTCGGTTAGATCGTGCTAAGGCTGCTAAAGCGAAACGCATTGCAGAGGAGACTTCGGAAGAGAGACGTCTTCGGTTAGATCGTTGTAAGGCTGCTAAGGCGAAACGCACTGCAGAGGAGACTTCGGAAGAGAGACGTCTTCGGTTACATCGTGTTAAGGCTGCTCAGGCGAAACACATTGCAGAGGAGACTTCGGAAGAGAGACGTCTTCGGTTAGATCGTGCTAAGGCTGCGAAAGCGAAACGCATTGCCAAACTCTCTTCTCCACTGAGACGTTTTCGGTTGGATGCTGCAAAGGCTGCTTCGAAGAAACGTATTTCTGAACTGTCTTCCGAAGAAAGAAGACAACGAATGGCAAAAAGAGCCATGGCTGAGCGTCGCAGACGCAAACAACAACAACTTAGAGCCACTGAAGAACCGTCTGACAAAGATACTACTCCTGCCTCTTCGTCTACTGACATTCTACAAAGTGAACAGCCTTTAACACCTCCCATGACCTCCATGGAAAAAAAAAAGCAAAGGTTGACAAGGAGGCTGTGCGTATGCGCAAGAAGCGTGCGGAAGAGAGTTCTTAAGAAAGACGACTTCGCTTGGACAAGGAAAAGGCTGCTTTGAAGACACGGGTTTCAAAAGAGTCTTTGGAAGGAAGGAAGGAACGATTAGCCAAAAAATCAATGGCTGCGCGTCAAAGACGTAAACAACAAAAGTTAATGCCTACAGGAGATCCGTCTGATCCTCATACTGCTGCCACCTCTTCGTCTGATCCTCATACTGCTGCCACCTCTTCGTCTGACCATCATACTGCTGCCACCTCTTAGTCTGAATCTCATACTGCTGCCACCTCTTCTTCTACTGTGTTAACTACAACTGAACAGCCTTTACCACATCGCAAGGCCACATGTAAACGAAAACACTCTGCTGAGGAGACGCCATACAGCAAACAGTATAAAATTATGAGGCTTAAAAGGACAAGACAGATACGTTAAGATACGGAGTCTCCTACGTCTAAACAAGTCCGCTTGACCCATTTGGCTGCATCACGTCGTGACCTACGCAAAAGTTCTTCTTCCACTTCAACATTGCAAGAGGCAGAACGGAATATATATTCAACTTCTTCATTTATGGAATGTGTTGAATCTACGTCCCTTCCACGTCTCATCTATGTAGGATTACACAATAAAAATCTACGTTTTGTTATCTACACCTCTCCTACATCCAATGGCATTTACTGATCAGGATCATGCTATTCTAGAACATACCTGTGGTCCCATGAATAATATGTGAACATTGTGAGGCTATGCATTTTACTGCTGAATACCCATCAGATCAACAGTTTAGTCTTTGTTGCCACAAGGGAAAAGTAAAGGTACCATTACCTCAATACCCGGAGGTCTTCCAACGCCTGCTGAAAGGAGAGAGTCAGTACAGTCGAAATTTGATGGAGAATATCAGGAGCATTAATAGTTCTTTTGCTTTTGCCTCCATGGGTGCCCATGTTTCTCTACCACCTGGACACGGCCCTTACTGTTTCCGTATTCATGGGCAAATTTATCATCGCACTGGAACACTCCATCCTGCTCAAGATCAACCTCCAGCATATGCACAACTGTACATTTTAGATACTGCAACGCTATAGAACAACGGCTACAGTCTCCAGAAAATGTGAAATGTCATCCTACTTTAATGAGTATCATTGCTCTTCAATTGGATAATATTAATCCCTTTGTTTCGGCCTACAAAATGCTACGTGACGTTGAATTAGAAGAACAACAGAAGGCAGTAGAACATGGCACCGTCAAGCCAAATATTATCATGGCCATTAAACAAGACAGACAGCAAGACCCTAGACGCTATAACAATCCTACTGTCAATGAAGTTGCTGTGGTCTTTGAAAATGCTGATGGAGAGCCACCATTCAATAGAGACATTTTAATTCATTTGAAACCTGATCCAAATAACCCCTTGTCCCCAAAAACACAGCAAGTCAGTATTCTACACAGCAATTTAGATGCATTACTCTATCCCTTATTTTTCCCTCATGGAGAACAAGGCTGGCATGAGGGACTCAAGCATCAAGGCCAAAGTCCACGCAGGGTTACACAGCTCCAGTATTACTGCTATTTGCTGTCTGTACGGAATCGGTTCAATCCTGTCCTGAATGGTGGCAAACTAACACAGCAGTACTTAGTGGATGCGTATGTGAAAATCGAGGCTAATCGCTTAAATTTTATCCGTCAACATCAAAAGGATTTAAAAGTAGAGGATTATTGCATACTCCAGGAACATCTCCAGAAAAAATCTATTGAGAAAGGTATTCCCATTGGCAAGACGGTCATTTTACCATCTTCCTTTGAAGGCAGTCCAAGAAACATGCAGCAACGCTATCAGGATGCCATGACTATTGTGACTAAATTTGGATGACCGGATCTTTTTGTAACCATGACCTGTAATCCTAAATGGAGGGAGATTACAAACAATTTAGAGCCATGGCAGCGTGTGGAACATAGACCTGATTTAGTCGCCCGTGTCTTCAGAATTAAACTGGAAGCCCTATTAAAAGACATTAACACTGGATTATTTGGCAAAGTTTGTGCAATGGTTCATGTTATTGAATTCCAAAAGCGTGGTCTACCACACGCTCACATTTGATCATTCGGGATAGCAAATCCAAACTAAGAACTGAGGTTGAAGTGGATAATATAGTTTGGGCTGAAATCCCTGATCCAGCAGAATACCCTGTGCTCCATCAAATTGTGATGCAACACATGATTCATGGACCCTGTGGACAACACAACCCCAATTCTCCATGTATGGATTTTGGAAAGTGTAAGAAAGGTTTTCCTAAAGATTTCCAAACAAAAACAGTCTTAGCTGAGGATGCATACCCTACTTATCAAAGAAAGGAAGGATCATCCTTTGAACACCATTCAAAGATGATTGATAATTCTTGGGTTGTTCCTATAACCCTTTCCTACTATTAAAATACAAGTGTCATATTAATGTTGAGGTATGTGCTTCCATTCAAAGTGTTAAATACCTATTCAAATATGTCTACAAAGGACATGATAAAGCCAATCTTGAAATTTGCCAAACCAATATCCACCATGATGAAACACATCAATTCATGGATTCAAGATATGTGAGTGCACCGGAGGCAGCTTGGCGAATATTTGCTTACCCGATGCATAGACAATCGCACTCCATTATTCACCTTGCCGTACATCTCCCACATTCTCAACCACTTTATTTTCATGAGGATGACTCTGTTGACAACATCAGTTACACAATGCACAGAAAATCTACTCTTATGGCCTACTTTGAGCTGAATGAGAATGACCCGCATGCTCATGATTACTTATATCGCCAAATTCCAGAGCACTATGTTTGGAAACAAGGTGCATGGGAAATTAGAAAGCGAGGAGGTTCTTCAGTGATTGGAAGAATGTATACTGTCAGTATGAAAGAACAAGAATGGTACTATTTAAGGTTGTTGTTAAAGCATGTCAAAGGAGCAACAAGTTTTGACAACATTAAGACTGTTAATGAAGTCACATACCCAACTTTTAAAGAGGTGGCATTAGCCCTTGGATTGCTCTTCGATGACAGTGTTTGGAGAAATACTTTATTGGATGCCTGTGATATCAAAACAAAAAAAAATTAGCTTAGTCTTTCAAAATATTTTGCTTTTACTTACATTCTTCATATCATATATTAGTATGAACACACTTTTATGACAACATGAGAGATGTGTATCATCCAAATTTCTGCACTGGATGATAGAAACCACTGTTTTAAATTCCAGCACTATAGGTGCTGAGAATTTTTTTTCTCTTTTTGCATAGGGAGAGGTTTTTGTGAACAGCTGAGAGACGGGTGGGACGGCTGTTCACACACATCTCATTTGCAAGGTGTGTTCTCCACATTTAGATAGATAGGGACAAACCTAAATTCTCATTTGGATTTTACCACTGTATTTTTTTCAGATTTTTATACATTTTTGAGGAATATACTATATTTTAAGTGTTCATTACAAAGTACTAACCAACTACAAACTTAATGTAATTTCCATGATTGCATGTATGCAATGTGTAGTTTACTTGCGGTGTGTGCAGACAACGTAGTTGCAACAGTGTCAGTCACATCAACTGCAGTCACCTGTGGTTTGTTAGTGGCTGCATTTGCTGCACCTGCCGAAGCCACGTTCGCTCCATTTACCGCACGTTAACTACAATTTTTTTAGGCATTGCACGGAAATTGCTCAAGTCTGTCGCCGGTAACTACTTCTGTATCAAATTTTAAAAGTTTTTTATTTTAATCAAAATCCTTACAAAAATCTAAGAAAAATGCTGACTTAAAATTTTATCAATTCGGATTTAGTTAGAGTAGGGACCCATCAGGTGTAAGGGCATCTTGACGCGATTGGTGGGCTGACACAAACTGGCCAATAGACAGAATACTAATATTAATTTCTGAAAGAAACTTTGAGAAATTAACACGTATTGCTACTTTGTGTTCTAAGACCCTTACAACATAATACTTCAATTGTCCACAAATGATATCTACTATGCAAACATATGTAGTTGATGGAAAGATATCATGGAATAATTGGATTATTAGTTAAAACTCTAATTTAATAAACTATACACCGATTCTAAATCCCGATGCAATCGCATCGGGCTCACAGCTAGTATAAATATAAATATGATTATAACAACAAAGTGCTGCTCATAGTGCAATGAGAAAGTGCGCTGTATCTTAATGTCTGTTCTTCTTGCTTCCACCTTTCATCCACATATTCCTCCCAATAGTAAGATATGGCTCAATCATCAGGGCAGGGACTAGATACTAGATCATATCTTATATATTAACGATGTGAGTATACTAGAAGAATAAAGAATCATCGTTAAAATCAATTTAAAAACACTAAATTAATTATAGACCGCATCCTTATACAGATGTGTCAGATAGCAAAATAAGAAAACCACATGCACTAATAGTTACAAAAATGCTCCAAAACCGAAATTCTCATTCAGACCATGTGGTGTTATACTGTTTAATCTATATATCCACTTGCTTTCTATTTGAACGGAGCAGTTTTCCCATATTTCCTCCTCTCTGTCCCATATTAATCCTATCAATTCCTACCGCCTTGAGCAGACTGGAATTGCTCTGATGTTTTAGGTAGAAATGTCTCGGTATAGTCTTTAACACTGACGGATCTTCTGCGGCTGCCCCCTTCTCAATATCCAAGACATGTTCCCGAATACGTACGCGAAGTTCCCTTGTGGTCATACCTACATACATCTTCCCACAAGGGCACTCTGCCATGTATATGACTCCCTTCGTACCACAAGTAATGTGGTGTCGGATGTCATATACCCTGGTGTGATCACTGTTGTAGAAATTCTTGCTCTTCTTTATGTTAGGGCACATCACACAGTTCAGGCAAGGGAAACAGCCCCTCACATCTAACCACTGAGTCCTTTTGACTTTCTCTCGCACAAAGTGGCTACGAACCAGTATATCTCTCAGGTTTTGCGACCGTCTGGCAGTGATCAAAGTCTTCTCAGAGATACAGCATTTTAAAACCGGATCGTTGGTCAGGATACCCCAATGCTTACTGATCACTTGTGTTAGATCTCTCCACTGTTTGTTATGAGGTACTCAAATATGTTATTGTAACCTCCTGAAATTTTCCAGACTTGATTGTATTATGTTTTCATTGTGAGTCCATATTGTATCTTTGTGATCTAGTATAAAGAATTTTCTATTGTATTGCATTTAAGGAAGCTCTTTAATAAATTGGTGATTTTTAAAGCTATTCCATAGTCCCTTAGGGTTCTTTTTTGATGTACAACATGTGCAGTGTGGAATTCCAACGTGTGTGGACATCACACACCAGTCTGTGAGCCGGAAGCTGCAAACGCCGCTGAAAGCCGGCAGGGCTGGCAGAAGCAGTAGGTGACTTTCTGAAATGGGCACACAGGCGGCGTACTTTGACGAGCAGATCAGACAGCTCCAGGAAGGATTTAATAAACCGCTGAATTACGAGGTTGAGCACATGGGCCATGCATGGAACATGTGTCAGCTCGCCTCACCTCAGAGCCGCCACAAGGTTCCGGCTATTGTCACACACGACCATGCCTGGCTGTAGGTCCAGCGGTGTGAGCCAGTGATCTGCCTGGTGTTTCAGAGCTGTCCACAACTCTTCAGCGTTGTGGGGTTTGTCACCTAGGCATATTAGCTTCAGCACAGCCTGTTGCTGCTTAGCCGAGGCAGTGCTGCAGCGCTTCCAGCTTGGGACTGGTGTGAAGGGTGAAGTGGAGGAAGAGGAGGAGGAGCATGACGTGCCAGAGCTGTACACTGTGGGTGAAACCCTGACTGAGTTAGGGCCTGCAATCCTCGGTGTCGGAAGGACGTGTTCCGTCCCAAGGTCAGACTGGGTCCCAGCTTCCAGAATATTAACCCAGTGTGCCGTCAGTGAGATGTACTGGCCCTGCCCGCAAGCACTTGTCCACGTGTCCGTGGATAGGTGGACTTTGCGGGAAACTGCGTTGTTAAGGGCACGTATAATGTTTTGTGACATGTGCTTATGTAATGCGGGGGCGGCACACCGGGAAAAATAGTGTCGGCTGGGGACCGAGTAACGTGATACAGCCTCTGCCATCAGGTTGCGGAATGCTTCTGTCTCCACCAGCCTAAAGGCAACATTTCCAGCGCAAGCAGTCACGAAATGTGTGCATTTAGAACTGTGGCATGTGGGGCGTTGGCAGCGTATTTGCGCCTGCGTTCCAAAGATTGGGGTATGGATAACTGAACGCTGCGCTTGGACAAGGATGTGGCTGATGATGGTGCTACTTCTGCTTGTGCAAGTTCAGGTGAAGGACAGGAGGCATCTTCGCCTGCAGTATGGACAGGGGATTGTCTTGCACACACAACAGTGGAAGATGCAGCTGTGTCACCCGCACACAATGCTCCTGTACTCTGCTGTACATCCCACAAAGTTGGGTGCTTTGCTGCCATGTGCCTGATCATGCTGGTGGTGGTCAGGCTGCTAGTTTTGCTACCCCTGCTGATGCTGGCATGGCAGGTGTTGCAAATGGCCTTTTTCGAATTATCTGCAGACACCTTAAAAACAGCCAGACTCGGGAAGACCTAGCAGTTGTATTGGCAACATCACTCGTGCTGTTGTTCCGGGGAATAGTTGCCTGCCTTTTGCCTGCGGACACCACCCTGCTTCTTCCGGCCTGTTGTGATGCTACTCCCAACTCCCCCTGTGCACTGCTGTCCTCGCTCTGCATGTCCTCCTGCCAGGTTGGGTCAGTTACTGGATCATCCACCACGTCGTCTTCCACTTCCGCACCCTGGTCCTCCTCCTGACTTTCTGGCAATTGTGTTTCACCATCGTCCACCTCTTGTTGAGACAACGTTCCCACTGTTGCCTTCGTGAGACCGTGGCTGCTCAAATATTTGGGCATTGGTACATGCAATCTCCTCATGACCCACTTCAGGTGGAGCTGGCGAGAGGACAGATTCTATGAATGGATAAGTGAACAGCTCTTCAGAGTGTCCAAGCGTGGGATCAGTTATGTCCGGGGCCGGGCACTCGGCATGGTGGGAGGAAGGAGGATCAGGGTGTGGAATGTGCGGTCCAGTCTCACGGCTACTGATACTTGACCGTGTGGAAGACAGGGTATTTGTGGTGGTGCCAAACTGACTGGAAGCATTATCCGCTATCCAACTAACAACCTGTTTACACTGGTCTTGGTTTAATAGTGGTGTACTGCTGCGGTCCCCTACAAATTGGGACAGGAAGGTCGAGCAAGATGATGTGGGCGTTTGTCGTGGCACAATTCGAGCTTGCACATGGCCTCAGCCTCTGCATGCACCATCATCACGCCCAGTTCCTTGTCCCTTGCCACCGGCCTTGCGCGTTTTCAATGGTGTGCTGCCTGTATACAGCTAAATGAAGACATCCAAAAGAGGATTTTTAGCTGGACACTGAGATTACAGATTAGACATTAAATTACAGCAGGTATACCGGTCACAAACGCTGAGATGGGTATACTGAGTGTTTTGGCGTATACAAATTGGAGCTACAACCCCCTCCTGCCTCAAATAATGGTAAATGAAGGCAGACAGACTGACTCTGATCAAGATGAACAAGGGTTGGATTGGGCCTGACTTCACCACACCACCACCAAATGATAGAATAATCTAAAGTCATAGGCATTGTATTTTTGTGCCGGTAAATTGCCCTCCTCACACCCACACATGGGTACACAATTCATGACTTTAGCTACTTGTTGTACTGTTCCTCCTTCTCCTCATCCGTCACCATCATATGATCACTGCGACCGTGATCCATGATGCCACGAAAACATAATTTATTTACACAGGGGCGGACCCAGACTGTAGTGGGCCCTGGTGCAAGAAATTTTTCAGGGCCCCCCCCCCCACCTGGAACTCAGTGCCAGAATAGTGCCGCGGGTGTGCAGCACAGCCAGCGGCGTAGCAACTGTTTGTGGCGCCAGAGCCGGTCGAAAAAATTTGCCGCCACTTTGGTTGTTGATAATCAGGAAGTATACATAGTCTGCCCCTATATACAAGAATATAACTACTATACTAAAACACAAAGAGAAGGGGTGCAATTGCCACCTCTGCACAACCCCAGTGTATGGCAACAAGCAGGAGTCAAGGAGGGCCCGAAGCAATTTTTCGCCGCCGTGCTGTGGAGTTCATAATGCAATATAAATGCAAAAAACCTTTATTCTTAATATTATGTCACAATACCGGGATCTGAGGATCTTCTATGTCGAGATCATGGGATCTCTGATGCCATGTTGCTGTCTGTCTCGCTGTCGTCCTCTTTTGACACTGCAGTGTGGTGGACAAGAGAGCATTAACTGGTTAATAACAAGAAGTATGGAGTGTGTACTGAGCCATAAATCCTCCCCATACCAGTAGGATTACTATATGGATTTTAGTATTAGGGTACGGACCAATGATTATACACTAATAGCTGCTGAGGAAAGAACAGATTGATTGCACACGGATGTGATCTGAGAATCTGAGAGAAATGTCGGACACTCGCACAGCAGTTGCCAAACGGACCAAAAAACGGATGTCACTCATCCGACTCTCCTGGATGAGAAACAGACCGATTTTAAGGCGGCGGGAGACAGTGTAGCACCATGTCCTCAACTCTGTGCTGTGCACAGACAGTGTACGGTACACACACAAGCCACACAGAGTCAAGCCACACACACAGACACACAAGTAACACACAGACAAATGCCACACACAGACACATGCACAGGCCACAGACACAAGCCACAGACACAGAGACACAAGCCACAGACACAGAGACGGAAGCCACACACACAGAGACACAAGCCACACACACAGAGACACAAGCCACACACACAGAGACACAAGCCACACACACAGAGACACAAGCCACACACACAGAGACACAAGCCACACACACACAAGCCACACACAGCCACAAGCTACACATACAGACACAAGCCACACACAATCCACACACACAATCAAAACACACAAGCCAAGCACACACAGACACAAAAGCAACACACAGACAAATGCCACACACAGACACATACACAGGGCACACACACAAGAGACACAAGCCACACACGCAGACACAAGCCACACACACACACACAATCCATGCACACACACAACACACTAATAAATTCCAAACACATGCACAGGCCGCACACACAGACACAGAGACACAAGCCACAGACACAGAGACGAAAGCCACAGACACAGAGACACATGCCACAGACACAGAGACACATGACACAGAGACACATGCCACAGACACACATGTCACAGACACAGAGACACATGTCACAGACACAGAGACACATGTCACAGACACATGTCACAGACACAGAGACACATGTCACAGACACAGAGACACATGCCACAGAGACACATGTCACAGACACATGTCACAGACACATGTCACAGACGCAGAGACACATGTCACAGACACAGAGACACATGCCACAGAGACACATGTCACAGACACAGAGACACATGCCACAGACACACATGTCACAGACACAGAGACACATGTCACAGACACAGAGACACATGTCACAGACACATGTCACAGACACAGAGACACATGTCACAGACACAGAGACACATGCCACAGAGACACATGTCACAGACACATGTCACAGACACATGTCACAGACGCAGAGACACATGTCACAGACACAGAGACACATGCCACAGAGACACATGTCACAGACACAGAGACACATGTCACAGACACAGAGACACATGTCACAGACACAGAGACACATGTCACAGACACATGTCACAGACACATGTCACAGACACAGAGACACATGTCACAGACACAGAGACACATGTCACAGACACAGAGACACATGCCACAGAGACACATGCCACAGACACATGTCACAGACACAGAGACACATGCCACAGAGACACATGCCACAGAGACACATGTCACAGAGACACATGTCACAGAGACACATGTCACAGAGACACATGTCACAGACACAGAGACACATGCCACAGAGACACATGTCACAGACACAGAGACACATGTCACAGACACAGAGACACATGTCACAGACACAGAGACACATGTCACAGACACATGTCACAGACACAGAGACACATGCCACAGAGACACATGCCACAGACACATGTCACAGACACAGAGACACATGCCACAGAGACACATGCCACAGAGACACATGTCACAGAGACACATGTCACAGACACAGAGACACATGTCACAGAGACACATGTCACAGACACAGAGACACATGTCACAGACACAGAGACACATGTCACAGACACAGAGACACATGTCACAGACACACATGTCACAGAGACACATGTCACAGACACAGAGACACATGTCACAGACACAGAGACACATGTCACAGACACGTCACAGACAGAGACACATGTCACAGACACGTCACAGACACAGAGACACATGCCACAGAGACATGTCACAGACACATGTCACAGACACAGAGACACATGTCACAGACACGTCACAGACACAGAGACACATGTCACAGACACACATGCCACAGACACAGAGACACATGTCACAGACACACATGCCACAGACACAGACACACATGCCACAGACACAGAGACACATGCCACAGAGACACATGTCACAGACACATGTCAGACAGAGACACATGTCACAGACACAGAGACACATGCCACAGACACATGCCACAGACACATGTCACAGACACATGTCACAGACACAGAGACACATGCCACAGACACATGCCACATGTCACAGACACAGAGACACATGCCACAGACACATGCCAGAGACACATGTCACAGACACATGTCACAGACACAGAGACACATGCCACAGACACATGCCACAGACACACAGACACATGCCACACACACAGAGTTTGGGGAGATCGGCTGCATCAAGGAAGGGGGATCCTGGGGCCCCCATGACCCCCATCCCCTTCTGAAGGGGGACCTTGGGGCCCCAGGAACGTCCCTTTCTTGAGGCATCCAAATCCTGCCCCACACCCCTCAAATCATGTTGGTGTGCACTACAGTGCTGTGTTCACAGACTGTTTCCCTCCCCACCAGACCAAAGCCCTGCTCAGGGGCTCTTACCCTGGAGCCCTCAGTATCCTCCTCAGTCAGCTTGCTCACCGGGTCCACAGAAGAGCCGACCCTCCCAGCCCCCTCTGGCCTCAACGAAGTGCTGCTGCTCCAACAGCAACTCCCCCCTCCCTCCCCCTCTTCTTACTGATAGCATACAGCAAGAAAAGAGCCGCGGCACACCTGACTCCAGACAGCACCCTCCCCCCCCTCCGGACTCAATGCCAGCCAGCAGGAGGACAGTGCCGCGGGTGTGCAGAGCTGCTGGCACCCGACCAACAACGATCCCCCTCACACCCGGGCCTCAATGACGGCCAGCAGAACAGTGCCGCGGGGTGCAGAGCTGCTGACACCCGACAGCACCCACTAACAACCCCCCCCCCGCCTCCGGGCCACACATTAAATGCTGAAGATAAATCTACCATACTACTGCCACCTACCATCCCGTTCTGTCTGACAGGGGAACGGACCTGCCGCTGGAGCCTCAGGGGCCCCCTAACTGGACGGGGCCCTGGTGCAGCTGCACCAGCTGCACCACGGTAGTTCCGCCCCTGTATTTACATCATATTTATGATGATGATGACCCTAACCGCTAAAACGTTAGACAGTAGTTTCATGTATACCCTCTAGGGGTAAATGTTTTAGTCCCTACTTAGAGAATGGGCATTAAAAGTACAGGAGACCGGCTCCTTTGTAATAGGAGCAACATTTAGAGGCTCTCCTCCATGTTTCTTCTCATGGGCATCGCAATTTCTCTCAATTTTTTGCAGCCTTTCCTAGGGAAAACTATGGAAGACCCACTTCCTAATAATGGGAACCATATTTAAGTAGACCCTCATGCACATCTCTATCCAGGGGCATTGGGTGACTCCCAATTTTTGGCAGCCCTGCCTAGGGCAATACTGCAAAAGACTCACTTCCTTAACCCCTTAGTGAAAGAGCCAATTTCTACCTTAATGACCAGACCGTTTTTTGTAATTCTGACCCCTCTCCCTTTATGAGGTAATATCTCTGGAACACTTATTATCCTAGCGATTCTGAGGTTGTTTTTTCGTGACATATTGGGCTTCATGTTAGTGGTAAATTTAGTTAGATAATTTTTGTGTTTATTTGTGAAAATATAAAAAAATTGGCAAAAAGTTTGAAAATTTGACAATTTTCAAATTTGTCATTTTTATTCTGTTGAATCGGAACGTTATGTGACACAAAATAGTTAATAAATAACATTTCCCACATGTCTACTTTACATCAGCACAATTTTGGAAAAAAAAAAAATTTTGGTTAGGAAGTTATAAGGGGTCAAAATTCATCAGCAATTTTTCATTTTTCCAGCAAAATTTACAAAACCATTTTTTTAGTGACCACATCACATTTGAAGTCCGTTTGAGGGGTGTACATGACAGAAAACACCCAAAAGTTAATCCATTCCGAAAACTGCACCCCTCAAGCTACTCAAAAATACATTCAAGAAAATGATTAACCCTTCAGGTGCTTCACAGCAACTAAAGCAAAGTGGAAACAAAAAATGGACATTTTAATTTCTCCAACTAAAATGTTCTTTTAGCCTCAATTTTTTCATTTTCACATGGGCAACAGGATAAAATGCATCCTAAAATTTGTTGGGCAATTTCTCCTGAGTACACCGATACCTCATATGTGGTCATAAACTACTGTTTGGGTGCACGGCAGGGCTCAGAAGGGAAGGAGCGCAATTTGACTTTTAGAGCTAATTTACCATTCAAAAAGTCAAATGGAGCTCCTTCTCTTTCGAGCCCTGCGGTGCGCCCAAACTGTGGTTTATGACTACATATGAGGTATCGGTGTACTCAGGAGAAATTGGCCAACAAATTTTAGGATGCGTTTTATCCTGTTGCCCATGTGTAAATGAAATTAGGACAAAAGAAAATTTTTGTGAAAAAAAAGTACTTTTTCATTTTTACGGATCAATTTGTAAAGCACCTGAGGGTTCAAAGTGTGAACAGATCGCATAGAGATGAAGCGGAGGGGGCGGGTTTTGCCACCGGCCGCCGCCATTTTTAGATGGTTAGGAGGTGGGGTGGGAGTGGGGGGGATGATCCCCAGTACTGGGAGTCTTGGGGAAGGTAGGGGTTAATGCTTTCACTTTGATCCGACATGTGTTTTCATGTCGGATCAAAGTGAAAGCATCTTTACTGGCACTTTCACTTTGTGTAATGTGATGATTGGTAAACGGTGCTTACTGGTCATCACATTACTGGTGCCGGTAAAACACCAGCTTATTCTTAATCTCTAGGGTCTCAGCTACCCCCGGTAGCTGAAACCCCAGAGATTTTAGCTCCTGGGGCGTCAAACCAGGGCTTATTCTGTTGTGACTTATTTTCACGTCCTACCAGAATAAAGACCCTGTTTTGACGACATATATATGCAGTGCGCCGTCACTAAGGTGTTAAAATGGGCACATTATTTAAAGAGGCCCTTATGCACGTCTCTATCCAGGGGCATCTGAGTGCCACACAATTTTTGGCAGCCATGCCTAGGGCAATACTACAAAAGACCCACTTCCTTATAATGGGCACATTATTTAAAGAGGCACTCATGCACGTCTCTATCCAGGGGTATTGAATTGCATCCCAACATTTGGCAGCCCTGCCTAGGGTAATACTACAAAAGACCCACTTCCTTATAATGGGCAGATTATTTAAAGAGGCACTCATGCACGTCTCTATCCAGGGACATTGAAGTGCCTCCCAACTTTTGGCAGCCCTGCCTAGGGCAATACTACAAAAGACTCACTTCCTTAAAATGGGCACATTATTTGAAGAGGCCCTCATGCACGCCTCTATCCAGGGGCATTGGAGTGCCTCCCAATGTTTAGCAGCCCTGCCTAGGGCAATACTACAAAAGACAAAGTTCCTTAAAATGGGCACAATATTTAAAGAGGCACTCATGCACGTCTCTATCCAGGGGCATTGGGGTGCCTCCCAATTTTGGATGCCCTGCCAAAGGGCAATACTACAAAAGACGCACTTCTTTAAAATGGGCACATTATTCAAAGAGGTCTTCATGTACGTCTCTTCCCAGGGGTAAGAGAGTGCCACACAATTCTTTTTAAAAAAAAATCTTTCATGTAATCCAAAAAACTAACATACACCAACTCTGTCTCACAAGTGGGTATGAGCCCTTAATATTTTCTCCATGAAAATGCATTTTGGTTTCATTTTGTAACGTTTTCTTGACAATCCGTAAAAGTGGCGTAATACTCTGACAACATTGTTCACAGCAGTGACCTTGGAGTCTGAAATGCTTACAGGGTTCTTCCCTATGCTGTTCCCATGTCATTTGAGCACTGTTCTGATACTTTTGTGACATTTTTAGGGTTTATCCATACTGCCGGGGTCATGCCAGAAAAATACTCGGGTCTCCCATAGGATAACATTGGGCTCGGTGCTCGGGCCGAGTACACGAGTATTTTCTTGTCGTCCAAATCTGGGAGACCCTGACAGTGGGTGTTATATGCTGCCCCCTGGAGGTCACACCAAATATAGAAGAGATTTACTCCTCCTTCTCCCCTGCAGCATATACGCCCTCTACAGGAATACTGTCAGTTTGTTATTTGGTGTTGTTGGAGGCACATCTCCACACTGAAGCTCCTGCTACAGATGAAGCTTAGGGGACCATCGGGGTCCCCCGGCATGGGCCTTCGGCCCCATATGCCGTGCTCCCTCACCATACTCTTTCAAAGAGCCTTTGGTGAGGTGGAAGCCGACTGAGGGGTCCACAGTTCTCTGTGCCCCTGGCCTATACACAGTCACTGTGTGGCCCCTGTGATGGAGTTCAACTCCCGGTAGTCACAGGTGACGGATGCAGGCTCCACCACAAGGTACCGAGCTGGCCCCTATCTTCTCCCCCTATGGGGATCCAGGTATGTGCTGCGCACATTGGGCCCCCGCATCCACAGCAGGATCCAGGACAGGACCTGCTATTGTGTCCCTGCAATGGCCCCTAGCCTGGCTAGCAGCCCAGCAGCGATCTGCTCCCTGCCTGTCTTAGCACAGCAGGGGGATGGGGCATTGAATTTGGAGCATGGGGCTCCCAGCAGCGATCCCCTCCCTGCCTGTCTTGGTACAGCAGGGGGATGGGGCATTGAATTTGGAGCATGGGGCTCCCAGCAGCGATCCCCTCCCTGCCTGTCTTGGTACAGCAGGGGGATGGGGCATTGAATTTGGAGCATGGGGCTCCCAGCAGCGATCCCCTCCCTGCCTGTCTTGGTACAGCAGGGGGATGGGGCATTGGATTAGGAGCATGGGGCTCCGTTTTTCCCGCATCCGCGGGCGTTTTGCGGGACTTCCGCGCCGGACCCCTCACGCAGGCCGGCCGCGGCCTCAAATTTAGTCCCCGGCTTCGCCGGAGGCCTAGGCCGCGATTCCGCCCCCTGCTTGTCTATCAGCAGCGGGGGGCGGGGATTTGCTCTGAATAGCCCTGGGAGCTCAGGGCTTGGTCTCTGGCCTCTCCCACTCACAGGGCTCGGCCTTCCCCTCCTGTGTACACAATGGGGCCACAGAGCCCGCGTTTTTACAGGCCCTTCCCTCTCTGACTCTCCCCTCTCCCTCTGTGGGGGCCATCTTGGCTTCATTTTCTGCAGATTCTCTCATCTGCTGCTGGGAGTCTCAGACTGGGGATCAGGGCTTTGGTAGTGAGGTACTCCACACCATTGGTGTGGATTCCCCTCTGTGGCATCCCCCTTCTGTTAGTTTGTACACAGGATAGGGTCAGACTATGTCTTCTTCAAGGAGCACATAAGGCTGCTATATTGTATGCAACTTGTACAGTGTACACAATCACATTGCCTGCGCAGAGTGTCATTCCCTCTGCATGACCGGTGAGCAGACTGGGGCTCCGGATATCCTCGGAACCCGGCCCCAGGTGGATGCCCCTGCCCCCTCTGGGGATCAGGCGTCCGTTCCCCTGGTTTTTAACACGGCCCCTCAATGGACTGACGTTCTATCTCAGTCATTGTCTGTTTCAGTGGCCAGGGCAGTGTCACGAGCTATGTCACAATCCGTAGCCTCTATGACTAAGCCCATCATTCAGGCCATCACGGCCGGACGCGGCGGCTCCAAGCCTCGGCCCAACAGGTCCTGAGCCCGGACCAGAAACTAGGGAATCAATGTGGAGGGTTCTCATCGGTCCCGGGTCCGTCTCTTCCTCCTGGCCTTACCAGGCCCTCTCTGCCTCTTGGTGAGCCCTGCTCCAAAGACAGAGACCCTTCCCCCTCCTCTGGAGGGTGAGGAACAGGACCCTTCGTCCTCTGGCTCGGAGGCGGCCTCGGACTCGGTCCCGGAAGGGGACGCTCTGGTTGACAATAATGCCATTCTTCGTCTTCTGCTCCCGACACTCAGTCGGTGCAGCGAGCCAAGGTCTCACTCAGGGATCTGAAAGGACCTGCCAACGTCTTCTCCGATCACCCTGACTTTTCAGACTCGGTGCAAAAGCCTAGAGCTTTTCCGGCCAACACCACGGATCCCAAGTATCCGTTTACCGGCAATACTATCGGGCTGGTCTCAACCTCCTTAGGTGGACCCGGCGGTGGCCAGATTGGCAACTAGTACCATTGCCGACAGCTCGTCTTTAAAAGACTCGGCAGACCGTCAGGTTGAACTGTTGTCCAAGTCCTTCTATGACGCGGTCGGCGCTGCGTTTCCTCCCGCTTTTGCAGCGGCCTGGTCTCTTAAAGATGCAGTTTACGCCAAGACACGCCACACGGTACCTGAGGTGTCTCTCCTCCTAGACCAAATGGCTATGGTCTCGAACTAGCCTCTTTACGCCGTGCTTAACTCAGCCGGTCGTTCCGCATTGGCAGCCGCCAAATGCCCTTGCCATTCGGAGAATTCTCTGGCTTAGGGATTGGAAGGGGGTTGCTTCTTCCAAGAAGCATCCTACAGGGATTCCCTATACAGGGGATCGTCTTTTAAGGGAACGTCTGGACGTACTTATTAAGGACTCACATGGAGGCAAAAGTATTCTTCTGCCACAACAGAAAGGTGGAACACCGGCGCAGCAAGAGCTGCCAGGTTCCGTTCCTTTCGTTCCTTTCATTTCCCTGGCTGGTCCTCCAGACAGAACGTTTCGTTCCGACACGGCCCAGTCCTCCCGAGGCCAGGGTTCTTCCTGGCGCTTCGCCCGCAGTAATCCTCTAGTCTGAAGCCGTCCAAGCCAGCTGACTCGCATGGCTCCAGCTCCGCACACAGAGTCGGGGGCGAATTGTCCCTCTTTCGGGACGTTTGGCTTTCCAACGTCCTAGACCAATGGGTGCGAGATATTATCTCTCACGGCTTCTTCATAGGACTGTACTCAGTTCCCCCAAGCCGATTCTTCATGACGTCTCCCCCTCCCGCCACGATCCGCGCTTTTCGCCGAGCGTTGGAAGCTCTGAAGCGGGAGGGAGTCATTGTCCAGGTTCCGTCTTGGACCGGTTTCAGGGATTTTATTCAAATCTCTTTATTGTACCCAAGAAGGACGGGTCCGTCCACCCTGTGCTGGACCTAAAACTCCTCAACAAGCACGTCAAAGTGAGGCGTTTTCGCATGGAATCGCTTCGTTCTGTGATAGCCTCAATGTCTCCAGGGGAATTCTTGGCTTTCATAGCCATAAAGGATGCATGTCTACACATCCCATTTGCCCCAGCTCACCAACGGTTCCTGCGCTTTGCGATTGGAGACGACCATTTCCAGCTCATGGTTCTCCACTTCGGCTTGGCCACCGCTCCACGAGCACTCACCAAGGTGATGGCCTCCGTAGTCGCCTTGCGGCACTCACAAGGTCTGTTGGTCCTCCCTTACTTGGACGACCTCCGGGTCAAGGCTCCTTCACATCAGGAATGCCAGCAAGCAGTGTCTGCGACGCTGTCGATGCTCCGGAGGTTCGGCTGGATAGTCAACCTCCGAAGTCGGTCCTCGTGCCCACCCAGAGTCTGGGGTATCTGGGCATGCTGTTCGACACTCGTGCTGCGCTGGTACTTCTGCCTCACGAGAAGGTCGTCTCTCTCCAAGCAGGTGTTCACTCCTTCCTCCTGCCTCACTTGTACTCCATCAGGCATCTGATGCAGATCCTGGGAAAGATGGTAGCTTCAATCGAAGCAGTCCCATTTGCACAAATGCATCTGCGTCCCCTTCAGCTGGAGATTCTCCGTGTCGGGGACAAGAATCCGAGGACCCTGGATCACAAGATTTCCCTGTTCCTCGACCCTAGGGGATCTCTCCAGTGGTGGCTGACAGATCAGTCCCTGTCTCAGGGTCACTCCCTCCTCCCGCCATCTTGGTCGGTGGTCACTACGGACGCCAGTCTCTCTGGCTGGGGAGCGGTGTTTCTTCACCACAGGGCCCAGGGTACTTGGTCTCCACGGGAGTCCTCCCTTCCCATCAACATTCTGGAGATCAGGGCAGCGTACCTGGCTCTCCTAGAGTTTCAGCCGCTCTTAAGCGGCCGCCAAGTGGGGATCCAATCAGACAATGCGACGGCCATCGCTTATATAGATCATCAAGGAGGCTCTCACAGCACCCTAGCGCTGCTGGAGGTTCAAAAAATCCTGTGCTGGGCGGAGACCACAGGCTCCGCCATCCCTGCGGTCGACATCCCACTGGGGGTGGACAATTGGGAAGCAGACTATCTTGGCCATCAGGGTATGGACCCGGGCGAATGGTCTCTCAACCCAAAAGGGCATGGGCGGCGGACGCTCTGGTCCAGGCTTGGTCTCAGTTTCGTCTGCCATACGTGTTCCCAACTTTGGCTCTGTTGCCTCGAGTGCTCCGCAAGATTCGGGCGGAATGTCACCGTGTGCTTCTATTCGCACCCACTTGGCCCAGGAGAGCCTGGTTTCCGGAACTGCTCCGCCTCGCCGACTGCGACCCGTGGGGCCTGTGAGATCGTCCAGACCTTCTCTCTCAGGGTCCGTTCTTCCGCCACAATTCTGCGGCGCTCAGGTTGTCTGCTTGACCCCTTGAATCCTGGGTCATAACAAATCGGGTCTTCCCCGGGAGGTTCAGGACGCCATGACGCAAGCTCGTAAGCCTGCCTCGCAAAAGATTTATCACCGGACGTGGAGAATTTTTCTCTCCTGGGGTTTTACTAGAGGCCAATCTCCGTGGCCTTTCTCCTTGCCGACATTGCGTTTGTTTCTCCAGTCGGGGCTGGACTCTGGTCTTGCCTCGAGTTCTCTGAACGGACAGGTGTCAGCTCTCTCCATCCTTTATTCCAAACGGCTGGCGAGGCTCCCGCAGGTTCGCACATTTATGCAAGGGGTGGCCCACATTGTCCCTCCTTACAAGCGTCCGCTAGATCCTTGGGATCTTAATTTGGTTCTCTCGACCTTCAGAGACCTCCGTTTGAACTTATCTCAGGTATCCCTTTGTCCACCTTGTCACACAAGGTGGCATTTTTGGTGGCTATCACCTCGCTTCGGCGGGTGTCTAATTTGGCGGCATTGTCATTCAAGTCCCCATTCTTGGTGGTGCATCAGGACAGGGTGGTCCTGCACCCCGTTCCCTCTTTTCTACCGAGGGTAATCTCTCCTTTCCACCTCAATCAGGATATCTCTCTTCCGTCCTTTTGCCCAAACCCAGTTCTCCAGGTTGAGAAGGCTCTCCACACTCTGGATTTGGTTAGGGCTCTGAGGGTGTACTTGTCTCGCAAAGCTCCTCTCCGTCGGACGGACTCCCTTTTCATTCTCACGGCCGGACGCGGCAAGGGCTCTTCCGCTTCCAAGGCCACAATTGCCCGTTGGATCAGGTCGGCTATCTTGGAGGCCTATGCGGCCTCGCACACGTCGCCCCCAGCGGGTCTCAAGACGCATTCCACCAGGGCTGTGGGCGCCTCCTGGGCTTTGCGGCTCCAAGCCTCGGCCCAACAGGTGTGTCAGGCTGCCACTTGGTCAAGCCTCCACACGTTCTCAAAGCATTACCGGGTACATGTTCATGCCTCAGCGGATGCAGGTCTGGGCAGACGCCTTCTCCAGGCGGCTGTTGCCCACCTGTAAATGTCTGAGTTGCCTTTCAGGGTGCAGTGGTTTTTTCCCACCCAGGGACTGCTTTTGGACGTCCCACTGTCAGGGTCTCCCAGATTTGGACGACAAGAAAAAAGAGAATTTTGTTTACTTACCGTAAATTCTTTTTTCTTTAGTCCTTAAATCTGGGAGACCCAGCACCCTCCCCTTTATTTTTGCCCTTCGGGCGTACCTGTGGCTCTTTTAAGCATAATCTCTGTTGGCCATGGTTCTGGCCTTATACCTTTCCTGTTCGGCCCGTTGGCCGGGAATTTGGTTTACAGTGCAATGTTTTCCTCCTACTGCTCATATACCAAACTGACAGTATTCCTGTAGAGGGCGTATATGCTGCAGGGGAGAAGGAGGAGTAAATCTCTTCTATATTTGGTGTGACCTCCAGGGGGCAGCATATAACACCCACTGTCAGGGTCTCCCAGATTTAAGGACTAAAGAAAAAAGAATTTACGGTAAGTAAACAAAATTCTCTTTTTTGGGATGCTCAGCCCTAGCTTCGAGCACCCGAGCATTTAGGAAGAGGCTGAAACGGGTGCATGATTGTTTAAAAGCTGGCGATAAAAAGCCGCTGGCTTTAAAACAATCACTCAGCTGATGCATGCTCCCCCGCTGCCTCCCCGCCCTCTCCTCTTCCACCAACTTCTACCCACTCCCATTCCTGGAAGCAAACTGCAAGCTATTTTAAATGTACAGCTGATGCATTAGCTGTTCATTTGAAATAGGTGGCGGGAAAGCCAGCGGTGAAGTCTTATCACCACCGGCTTTCCCGCCGGCTATTTCTGGGTGACCTAACATGGCCAACCGTTAGTGGGAGCGGGGCTAAACAAGCCCCATACCCGCCATCGGTACCCTCTCCTGCGCCCCACACACTCCCGTCTCCCACCCCTGCCCGCAACACACCCACTCATAACATAAAAAATCATTATGCTCACCTATTATCCTCTATCCAGCGCTGCCTCCAACAGCAAGGTCCGTCTTCTTACAGGACCTGTGATGATGTCACAGAGCATCATCGGGTCACATGACCTAACTGCGGTCATATGACTCGATGATGCTCTGTGACATCATCACAGGTCCTGTAAGCAGACGACCTTGCTGTTGGAGGCAGTGCTGGATAGAGAGAGGATAGGTGAGCATAATGATTTTTATTTTATGAGTGGGTGTGTGTGTGTGCGAGCCCGCCCCCGCAGCTGCCCTGCACGCTCCATCCTGCCCCGCTCGCCACCATCCTGTCCCCCGCCACCATCCTGCCCCCAGCTGCGCTGACCACTCTGCCCACCGCGCTGCTGCGCTGACCATTCTGCCCACCGCGCTGCTGCGCTGACCACTCTGCCCACCGAGCTGCTGCGCTGACCACTCTGCCCTCTGCATTCACTGCTAACCACTAAAAATCGTGCCACCATCTAGTTTGAAATAACCGTCGGGAAAGCTGGCGGTGATGTGGCGCCCCGCAACGAGTGCGTCACAGGAGGGTATTGCATCCCATACTGAAGATGCAATATTCTCTGTCTCAGTAATGACATGGTTAACCTCAGAGCTCCATACTCTACATGCACCACTAGAATAGAGGGCCAATTAGGTCCTGGTGGGAGGAGTGTAGGAGTAGTGTGTAGGAGAGGAGAGGAGTCGAGAGAGGAACGTAGGAGAAGCAGGGCACTGCACATTGTCGTGCAGCCCTGAAGACCACTCACCAGCTGGCGCCATTAAGCGGTGCCCAGACCGGAACACGGGCAACTATTACGGGTCCAATTACACCCGTGCCCACCAACTACCGGATCACTGGTTCTGAGGCGAGCAAGTCGTTCACTGCAGCTCAGAAAACCAGGGTGACGGAACCGCTTCTATGAGGCACCTCACCGCCGCCGCAACTTAAGTTGTCTTGCCAGCAGGGACCCGCCACTGGGGCACAGGACCTTATGCAGCTTATATACAGTCAGAATCTCCACTAGAAGTCTCCCAAGTACCCTGACCTGGTACGCCAAGGCAACCCCGGCAACCTGTTAGACAAATTAGGACGAAGGAGGAACACCGCGGAGCTCTGAACCAACACCAGTCATTGCTGGGACCACCCGGTCCGTTACCTGTTAACTGTATACCTTGTACCATCTTATCGGTTACAGTAAAAGACCTGTTGCAGAGGACGCTGGTGTCTGTGTTTCCTTTAGAACTGCTTAAATCTACATCTTCAGCATTACTGAGCTGCCATATTACATCCAGACAGCTCCTGGCTCATCCTGTGGGGAGCGTCCCATCTAGCTGCCGTACATCCCCCGGAGGCCCAAGCAGCGCCAGTGCATTCACTGGATTCCCGCAGGTGGCATCACGACAAGTAAGAATTAACCCCATCCGTTCAAAGCCCCTTTTTGATCTGATCACCGGGCCCCACAGCCTCAGGCGCGGAACAGTGACGGGAGAAGCAACGCCCGAGGCATGAAGACCCGGCTACGGTGAGTCAGTGAACTCTTGCAAAATGCAGGTCTGGCAAACCGATCAGATGATATTGGATCCGGATTAGACATCGTGGGACCCTCGAACCTGGACTACGCCGAAGGGGGGTTCTCTTCTTTAATAAAGATGGAGTCACTAATTGTGTTGCGTTTCATTTCTAATAATAAAAAATTTCTCTGTGTTGTGTTTATTTATCTGATTACTAGAAATTCATGGTGTTCAGGTCTCATATTGGCATGACCCCATGAATTTTGCGTTTAGGGCCAGCTGATAAAACAAAGCTGGCCCTAACCCTATTATTACCTAGCAAGCCACCCGGCACCAGGGCCACTGGATGAGTTGGATACAGCGCCAGAAGATGGTGCTTCCATGAACGTGCCTTTTTTGGCGCGGCTGCGGACTGCAGTTCGCAGTGGGGGGGGCCCAGAAAGCATTGGCCACCATGCGCTTAGGTTTCCAGCCCCCAGCTGCCTAGTTGTACCTGGCTGGACATCAAAATAGGGCGAAGCCCATGAATTTTTTTTAATTATTTCCTGAAATTCATTAAATAATTTAAAAAAAAGTGCTTCTCTATATTTCTGGTTCCCAGCTGGGTACAAATAGGCAGCTGGGGGTTGGGGGCAACCCGTACCTGCCTGCTGTACCTGGCTGGCATTCAAAAATATGGCGAAGCCCACGTCACATTTTTTTAAATAATTAATTAAAATTAAATATATATATAAAAACACAAACACATTTAGGGACTGCATCTTTGTTATCCCCTCGACCCTCATCTCTGTGCTGAACACTCTGGCCTCTGCTTCATCAAAGACCAAGGTGACGAATAAAGCTTCTATCCCCGTGGTCACTGAAGGAAAGCCAGGAGCGCTGCGGCATCGTAAGAAGGGGATAACTCATGTCACCCAAGGACAGCTCAGGTGGCATTTCCATGCTGGAATCATCCTTCACCTCTGCAGGTGGTGAAATTAGCACCTGTACAATGCTAAAGAAATCCATATAACTTGCACGGTTTTCAGACCTTGAGGGCTGTAGTTGGCCTTCCCTGCCCTAGGCGTCTCTGTGAAAGAAGCCAGGGGGCAAGAGGAATCCTTGAGCCCTTTCAACACAACTGCGGCTCTCTTAGACTCTCTTAGACTCTGTGCCCATGGTATGTTACTGGATGTTTTTTCCAAAGATTGAGAATTTGCATTAAAATCTGCATGCCTATCCTGAGGCCAGCAAAGTGTAGGACAGGTCAGAAGTGCTGTGCCCACATTTCTTTTTTGCTTCCTTGCACATGTGGTTCAGATTTCTTTTTACTTCCCCAAAACCTGCAGCAAATCTGCAATTAAAAAAAAACATGTTGGCACAGAACTCTCATAAACTTTGCTTGCTTCAGGATAGACATGCAGCTTATCAAAACCTGCTTAAAAAAACATTAAACAACATGATGGGGCTACAGTGGAATTCCCTGCTGTGTGATGCTTGCTGTATAACTTGACATAAAATAAATAAACAATGGAAAAAAAAGTGTTGGGCTCAACCCTATTTTTAATTGCCAACCAAGGTTAAAGTAGGCAACTGAGGGCTGATATCCTCAGTGGGGTGAGGTCCCATCATTATTGGGCCCCCATGCTATAGAATAGCATGGAGGGGGGCTGCAGCCATCCCAGAAATTGGTGCATTGATAAGAAGCTTCAATTCCTGGTGCTTTACCTGCTTCTTCCTGTTGCCATGTAGTGGTGGCAAACTGGGTGATAAGGGGTTAATGGCAGTTTTATATTGCTAGCTGGCATTAAGCCCAAAATTCTTAATGTGGCGCCAATGTTAGACACGGCCATTAAGAATTTCAAGTAAGTAGTAAACAATATTTATATAGGAGGAGGGAATGCACTTCAAAAAGTCAAAAGAGGGTACCACATACTACAATGTCAAGAGCATCAATAAAGGGAAAGACCTTGCATATAGAAATGTTCACACTGAAATAATATTAAAAAATGACAACCTTATTGCATATATACTAAGAACACACAAACACCAATTAAAAGCAGTTAAAACAATGTGTGTTGTTCTCCAAGCGTCTAATCCAACTAATGTGTAAAAAGGAAAGATACAGAAAATCGTTTGTTCCGACAGCTGTGGGGATGTTTAACAAATGTATAAGTGTAAAGCATCCCAAGACTAAGTGAAGTTCTAAGGGTATGGGGGGAATAGGTGAGGTACATGTACCAGTCTACCCGCATGTGCTGTCCATATAGACTTATTTTGTAAAGTGTGTAATGTTCTTGATCTTTGTTCTGCTGCTGTAATACTGTAATTTCCTCTGGGATCAATAAAGTTTATCTTATCTTATCTTAATTTTGATTGCCATTGCACATTGCTATTAGACATGTTTGGTCATTGTATTTCCTTGTGTATTACGTAGTACAATACAAACCAACAAAGTTGGAAATAAAATTGTCAGTACTCTTAAATTAATATTTGGTTGAACACCTTTTGGAATAAAAAACTGCAATCCATTATTTCCTATAAATATCAACAAGCTTCTTACCTTCTCCCAACATCAATTTTAGGATTACTCCTCAGGTTTTCAATGGGATTTATATCCGGGACTCATTGTTCTTCACTTCAGAACTCTCCAGCACTTTGTTTACATTAATCTCTAGGTTCTTCTTGAAGAATGTTTAGGGTCATTGTCCTGCGTAAACACCAATGATCTAGGATGCAAACCCAGATTTCTGACACTGGGCACTACATCGCTCTCCAAAATCTTTTGGTTATCTTCAAATTCCATGAAGCCTTACAAACAGTCAAGGCACAAGGTAACAGAGGCAGCTAAACAATCCCAATACATCTTTGAACCTCCAGCATACTTGACTGTGAGTACTGTGTTCTTTTCTTTGAAGGCCTCATTCCGATATTGCTAAACAGTAGTTCAATGTGCTTTAGGAAAAAGCTCTATCTTAGGCTGGGGTCACACACACAGATATCTGGAGAGATATTGTTCACAGATCTCTGGTTGCAGTGAAATCATGGACAGATTGCTCCATTTGTATACAGCCACAAAATGGAACCATGTGTCCATGATTTCACTGCAACCAGAGATCTGTGAACAATATCTGCCCAGATATCTGTGTGTGTGACCCCAGTCTTAGGGCCACGTCACACACACAGATATTTGTGCAGATATTGTTGGCAGATCTCTGGTTGAAGTGAAATCATGGACATATTGTTCCATTTGTACACAGCCACAAAATGGAACATGTGTCCATGATTTCACTGCAACCAGAGATCTGCGAACAATATCTGCTCATATATCTGTGTGTGTGACGTGGCCCTTAGACTCGTCTACATACATTTTGGAAAACTGCAGTCTAACTTTTTTATGTCTTTGTGTCAGCAATATGGTCCTTATTGGTCATCTGCCATAGCATTTCTTCAAATGTTGATGAATAGTTCATGCTGACACTGATGCACCCTCAGCCTGCAGGACAGCTTGAATTTCTTCCACTGCTGAATAGTCCACATTATGTAAATGTTCATTTATTATTCACCCTTCCTGGGCTGAGATTACCTTCCCCTGTGCTCTGTTCCACACTTCTAGTTTCATTTTCCTTTCCTGCAAGCTGCATCTAATGGGGAGGGGTAGGGAGCAGGAGAGAGGGAGGGACGGAGGGAGGGAGGGAGAGATGGCAGGCACATATGAGATATCTGAAAGCTCAGCTAGGTAAGGCAATCTCCTCCATTTGTTGCTCTGAGCAGAAGCTGTGCTGTCTGTAAGAGATTATCTGTGCTTATTTGAACATTTGTTGTGCTGCATACAAGGAGAGTAGATGGGAGGATACAGACCCCCTCATGTGAGTGATTTCTACGGAACTTCCTTGTGTGCAGTACAGTGATGTCACTATGTAAATTTTCATTCCTTGGGGAGTCTACAATAGAGAACTAAGTGAGCACTCACCGTGATTGACAGATGGAATTATTCTCTTTATTTGCAGTTTGCAGAGGGTAGGGGGAAGTATAAATAAAAGAAATACATGAATAGAAAGAGTTTTACCAGAGGAATTAGAAAAAAATATCAGTTACATATGAATTTTTTACCTGACAGATTCCCTTTAAGAGTCTTGGAAAAGGAGAAAAATACAGATGTGTAAAAATTAAAAATCACCCTCAAGGTTGATTAAGAAGCAGTTGCTCAATTGTTGGCAGTCTAGAGCGCTTTCAGAAAGATGGGGTTAAAGTGAAGAGCTATGAGTTTATTTAGATTTTTCAACAAAGGCCAACATAGGCAGGGCAAAAAATGTTTTGCCCCAGTATTCAGATCTCTATATAATCATGTGTAAATTGTACAGGGTGGGCTATTTATATGGATACACCTAAATAAAATCGGAATGGTTGGGGATATCAGCTTCCTGTTTGTGGTACATTAGTAAATGGGAGGAGGAAACCTTTTTTTTAGATGGGTGGTGACCATGGGGGCCATTTTGAAGTCGGCCATTTTTGATCCAGCTTTATTTTTTCAGTGAGAAGAGGGCCATGTGACACATCAAACGTGTTGAGAATTTCATAAGAAAACCAATGGTGTGCTTGGTTTTAACGTAACGTTATTTTTTCATGAATTATTTAAAAGTTTATGACCACTTATAAAATGTGTTCAAAATGCTGCACATTGTGTTGGATTGTTAATGCCACCCTCTTCTCCCACTCTTGACACACTGATAGCAACACCACAGAAGAAATGCTAGCACAGGCTTCTAGTATCTGTTGTTTCAGATGCTGCACATCTCGTATCTTCACACCATAGACAATTGCCTTCAGATGAGGGATGAGGAAAACTTTTTTGTGAATGGTGAAATTTACAAATAAAACCACCGCTATTGGTCAGAAACTAAACCACAGTGGATAGATCCCTCCAAGACTGTTGAAACGCAAACATTGATGGCATGGTGTCGTATATGGAGTACAAAGATAGTGGGAAAAATGGAAGAATGCCACTGGATATCTGACTAATATTGCAATTTAAGATATCCAATGGCATTGAAGTTTCCATTGATGAAGAATGACCCCACTATCTTTGTACCCCATAAACCAAACCATACCATCAATTTTTGTGTTCCAACAGTCTTGGAGGGATCTATCCATTGTGGGTTAGTGTCAGACCAATAACGATGGTTTTGTTTGCTCCATTTTTGTGAATGGTGAAGTTAACAGTCTCCGATTTTGAGTACAGCAAAAAATCGGACAGAATCAGATCCGACACAAATCGGATGGCATTAAAGGCAAATCTGATCCGATCCGTTGCCCATAGGGATAAAGGGGGCCAAATTGGATCCATGGCTGTCCATTTTACAAAAATCGCAATGTGAAAGCAGCCTAAAACACTGAAGCAGGAAACTTATTGAAAACCAAACATGGCCAATCTTAAATCTTTTTTTACTGTACTTCCAATCAACTACAAAACTTAAAGACAAATAACACAGTAAAATTTTTTTTAAACTCTTTCAAACATACATACCCCTGCAAAATTGCCAGCTTACAAAAAAAAAAAGTTTATTTCTTAGAGGGATTCTCAGACATATGAGTCACGGGAAATGACCTTCTTTCTGTTAAATGTTCCAATGACTGGGCAAGTCGAAGCAGTTAATTCATTTTATTACATTGGTGAAAGAGCCCTCCACTGTATGACCTCAGACTTGTTATAGAAAATCAAGATCTGAAAACACCAATGAAGAAAAATCAAGAGAGAAATGAAAGGGCACAGCTTATGATGCTTCTTAGGTTATGTGCCCACAAAATCTTGTCTCAGGCAAATTTGCCTGGAACCCAGCTGATACAAACCTCCATAAAATGAATTAAGTATACAACAATATAAAAACTACATTGCTGTACAAAATGTAGACATGAGAATCCAAAAAATAATATATTATAACCAAAATTACTATTTTCATTAAAATTACAATAAGATCAATAAATTACATACCGTATTTTTTGGACCATAATACGCACTTCTTTTTCCCAAAATTTTGGGGAAAGTGGGGGTGCTTCTTATGATCCTGATATATGGGGCTGTATGACTGTGGGGCTGTGCTGGAGGGAGCAGCGGCTCAGGAGGCTGGCGCAGGCTGCAAATGCAGCTGGTGATCACGTGGGCCCGCTCATTAGGTTCATATAATATTCACTGCATCCCACTGTCCATCACCTCTCAGCACTGAGCAACACATATTATATAAGCCTGTGTACTCACACCCCATCCTGGATATAGCCCTCCCATCTTAGCGTACACACAAAAATAATAAGTCATGTAACTTACCTCTCCGTTGCTTCCTGCTCTCATCACTTCACGTCCTCCAGTCTGTGCGACATCCTCCTGTGTGTTCCGGGGATCTGATCATGTGATCAGAGCACGCAGTGTGACGACGTCACTGTGATGTGCCAGTCACATAATTGGATGCCAGCATAGACAGGAGACATCACACACAAGAAGACGCGAAGTGATGGGAGCAGGAAGCAATGGAGAGGTAAGTTACATTTTTTTATTATTTTTGTGTGTGTGCTAGGATGAGGGGGGGCATGTACCAAGACGAGGGGCTAATAAACCAGGATGAAGGAGCTAATAAACCAGGATGGAGGGGCTAATAAACCAGGATGGAGCAATGGT
The DNA here is from genome assembly GCA_033576535.1 of Allobates femoralis. Classification (NCBI taxonomy): domain Eukaryota; kingdom Metazoa; phylum Chordata; class Amphibia; order Anura; family Aromobatidae; genus Allobates; species Allobates femoralis. The sequence goes on from JARQOC010000011.1 coordinate 115,845,658, forward strand.
GTCTGAACCAACAACAGTTTATTAACAGTTTACAAATCCTGGATTGGCATTTTAAATGTGAGATATTGGTATAGCACAATTAACAGAATTATAATCATTATTTCACAATGGATTAATCAGAAGTACAAGTTTACAGAGTGCAATCATAGCATTCTTTACACAGTGTTATTCTTACCAATAAATAACCGTGACCATTGCAGATATCATATTCTAGATCCCACTAGCTAGGAAACATCAGCATCACTCTTTGTTACTTTCATCTCCTTATGTAAACTGCAAATTACAGTGCACAGGCCCCAGTGGGGTTGGAAATGCTACTCACTAGGCCACAAGTCCAAATTGGGGGATGTTTGCACATTGTCTACTGGCTGGCCACCTTCATGCTCTGAATCGTGGCTTAAGTCTATACCATATCTCTAGGCAGGAAGGAAAGGTCAACTGAAACAGACTTCTTCTACAGCTGAGTCATCTCTTGGGCTTAGTTAGGATTGGGTGACCACATTCTACAGGAGCTGATAATGGGTTTTCTCCTGGTGCAGGCCACGAACCTTTACTTGGGAAAACCACAGCCTTCACCGGTGCTGACCACCATTTTTCTACTGATGCGGGTTTGAGTCTTCTATTGGTGCACGTCACTCTTAGAATACAATCTTCATCTCTGCTCAGGTCAAGGCTGTTCGGCTGCAAGCCTTCTCTGCTGCTCACAAAACTACTCTCTTCCAAGTCTGGGTGCCAACTCCTGCTCCTCGTAGCTGGGCTAGGCTTTTTAAATTTAGTAACTGTGACACAATTGTCACCTGACCCTTCATATCTTCTAAACTCTAATCTAAAGGAAACTCACACTGAGCTTTTTAGTTCCTGTTTGCTACTATTATCTTCAGCCAGCAGATGGAGAGGTTTACTTGCCTTTCCTTCTGCATGCTCTTTCAGGTGGATTCTGCATACCTGCCACCCCAAAAACACATTTCATCTAACTTCCTCATGAGGTGTGTTTTGACGAGGGGACATGCATCTATTTCATCAATTTAAGTTACAGTACACTAATACATTATGCTGGATGGGCCTAGATCACATGAACCAAACTGTATTAAACAATAGGCTGATTTTCAAAGCGAACAACAGTGCAGGTGGTGAGATAATGAGGTCATATGACCAGAGGTATGCTCATAGAACCCAGCTGGGATGCAAACATAAGTAAGGTCATATGACCAGAGGCACCCTCAAAGATGGGAAGGAACCCAGCCAGAATACAGAAGCAAGTGAATTCTCATGACCGGAGACTCTTCACAGATAATCAGTACTACCACATCCAAACACCGAGCAAATGTAAGTAATGTCATACTCGGGGACAAGCATTACTGACCAGCAGTTAGAGCTCAAGCTTCATGCATCGGCAGGAGACGGCGCATGGGTAGTCTGGAGTGTACTTCTCAGAGAGTGCAGACATGACTAATTCATTACACACTAAATAAAATGGTTGTAAATGGGAAGTGCAAAAACAAAAAGTTAGGAAAACAGCCTTATTTAAGTCTGGGATTGATGATCAAATCAAGATAAGAAATGCTAGAAATACCACATAAAGTAAAATGACGTAAAATAGTGAACATACCAACATTTGGAAATGAGCAACAAAAATAAAGAGAGGGCCAGATGAGTATCAAAAATACTTACATGATATTGTATTAAATAAAACTAAACAAAAATAAAAATGTGCAGAAAGACCATAGTGATAAAGGGATAATGCCAAAAAAGTGTACTGTTAGTGTAATAAGTATTAAAAATAATATTACTATAATATGAAACAATATTACAAAATGGTGCAAAAAAAGCAAACACTAGTGGCACATGGTGCCTTTCCCTAAAGGTTTTTTTGTAATGCGGCCAATGCAGCTGTGCTGCAAAGCATCAGAGCATTCACTTACACACAGGGTCAAAATTACTGGTACCCGTCATTTAATGAAAGAGTACCGTATGTACTCGTGTATAAGCCGACCCGTGTATAAGCCGACCCCCTACTTTTGCCCCAAAAATCTGGAAAAACCTATTGACTCGTGTATAAGCCGAGGGTGGACCCCAGCACAGGTACACAGCCCCCAGCAGTGTGGTATACAGGCCCCCCCAGTGGTATACAGGCCTCCCTAGTGGTAGTATATAGCAGCCCCAGTGGTAGTATACAGCAGCCCCAGTGGTAGTATACAGCAGCCCCAGTGGTAGTATACAGCAGCCCCAGTGGTAGTATATAGCAGCCCCAGTGGTAGTATACAGCAGCCCCAGTGGTAGTATACAGCAGCCCTAGTGGTAGTATACAGCAGCCCCAGTGGTAGTATACAGCAGCCCCAGTGGTACAGCAGCCCCAGTGGTAGTATACAGCAGCCCCAGTGGTATACAGCAGGCCCCCAGGGGTACATATAGCAGCCCCCAGGAGGTACCCAGCAGCCCCCTGGGGGTACACAGCAGCCCCCAGGGGGTACACAGCAGCCCCCAGGGGGTACACAGCAGCCCCCTGGGGGTCCCCAGCAGCCCCCAGGGGGTACACAGCAGCCCCCTGGGGGTACCCAGCAGCCCCCAGGGGGTACACAGCAGCCCCCAGGGGGTACACAGCAGCCCCCTGGGGGTACCCAGCAGCCCCCAGGGGGTACACAGCAGCCCCCAGGGGATACACAGCAGCCCCCTGGGGGTCCCCAGCAGCCCCCAGGGGGTACACAGCAGCCCCCTGGGGGTACACAGCAGCCCCCAGGGGGTACACAGCAGCCCCCTGGGGGTACACAGCGCGATGACGTCATATGCCTGCGACGGCCGGAGATCCCGGATGTAGCAGACGGATGGAGCAGCGAGGAGCACCGAGGAGCGGCGCGGATCAGAAGTCCGGAATGGTAATATAACCATCGGGGGGGGGGGGGGCCCTTACAAGGGGGGGCGAGTGCCAGCATTTGGGGGCTATATGCACTGCTTCCCCCTGCCGCTGATTGACAGGGGGAAGCAGTGCATATTTAATGAGCGGCCCCACGTGACGGGGCCGCTCATACAGCAGCCCCCCCCCCCGCCTCCTGCAGCCTCCACAGCCCCGGACACAGCCCCCCCCGTATTGACTCGTGTATAAGCCGAGGGGGAGACTTTTCAGCCCAAATTTTGGGCTGAAAAACTCGGCTTATACACGAGTATATACGGTAACCCACAATGGTCACAGAAATAACTTGAATCTGATAAAAGTAATAATAAATAAAAAATTTATGAAAATGAACAAAAATAAAGTCAAACATTGCTTTTCAACCCTGCCTCCACAGAATTAAAAAAAATAAACTCATGAAATAGGACTGGACAGAAATGATGAAAATAATGTGACAAAAGGAACATGTTAAATCAAGGTGTGTTCACTAATTAGCATCACAGATGTCTACAATCTTGTAATCAGTCAGTGGGCCTGTATATAGGGCTACAGATACTCACAGTGTTGCTTGGTAACATGGTGTGTACCACACTCAACATGGACCAGAGGAAGCGAAGGAAAACGATGTCTCAGGAGATTAGAAAGAAAATGGTAGATAAGCATGTTAAGGGTAAAGGATATGAGATCATCTCCAAGCAGCTTGATGTTCCTGTGACTGCAGTTGCACATATTATTCATAAATTTAAGATCCATGGGACTGTGGCTAACCTCACTGGACGTGGTCTCAGGAGGAAAATTGATGACAAATAAAAGAGACGGATAATACAAATGGTAAAAAGAGCCAAGGGATTAAAGGTGACCTTCAAGCTCAAGGAACATCAGTGTGAGATCGCACCATCTGTCATTGTTTGAGCCAAAGTGGACTTCATGGGAGACGACCAAGGAGAACACCATTGTTGAAAATAAAATCATGAAAAAGCCATACTAGAATTTGCCAAACTACATGTTGACAAGCCACAAAGCTTGTGGGAGAATGTTTTATGGACAGATGAGAAACTAATTAAATTTTTTGGCAAGGCACATCAGCTTTATGTTCACATAAAATTAAAAATGAAGTATATCAACAAAAGAACATTGTCGCTACTATGAAACATGGAGGAGGCTCTGTTATGTTTTTGGGCTGCTTTGCTGCATCTGGCACAGGGTGTCTTGAATCTGTGTGTAAGTATGTATGTGTGCGTAAGTATGTGTGTATGTATATGTGTGTTTGTATATATCTGTGTATGTGTGTGTATATCTAATATATAAATCTGAGTGTATGTATGTGTGTATGTGGCAAGCCCCGTCCACTCCACATGACCATGCCCACTCCATAATAGCCACTCCACATAGCCATGCCCATTACACAGAGCCACGCCTACTGAATATAGCCACACTCCTCCATTGAGCCACACCCACTCCACATAACCACATCCACTACACATAGCCATGCCCCCTTCATTGTGATGTCAAAATAGAATATAGAATGTTATCTTATAAAATTCCGTGTCATGTCACTACCTGATCATTGTGATCTTATGTCTCATAAGAAAAAGAATGTGACTGGATGATTCTCGTTTCACGCTAAGAGAAAAGCTGTATTATGCCTCAATGAGCACGACTTACAGTAATGAAAGAAAGGGAGCCAAAAACTACAGAATTTAGTCCAGAAATGGAAGAAAGGGAGGTAATAGCTGCTTCCCCAAAGGGCCACTGAAAAGTCTCAGCAGAGAGAAGCAAGACTTGCTGACAAGAGAACAAGAGTTGCTTCCCCAAGGGACACTGAAACGTCTCAGCAGAGAAAAGCAAGACTTGCACACAAGAGAACAAGAGCTGCTTCCTCAAGGGCCACTGAAATGTATCAGCAGTGAGAAGCAAGACTGGCAGACAACAGAACAACAGCTGCTTCCTCAAGGGCCATTGAAACGACTTAGAAGAGAAGCAAGACCTGCAGACATGAGAACAACAGCTGCTTCCTCAAGGGCCATTGAAATGTTTCATCAGAGAGAAGCAAGGTTTTACCATATATGAGCCTTACGACCATATATGGGCATTACACATGGGCAATGCCCCTCATGCCCCAAAATCCACACCCACAAATCCACCCCCCCCAAACTTCCTGCCCCCCCAAACTTGCACCCCCACCCCACCAAACCTGCCCTCCGCCACAAACCCGCCCCCAAAAAAAACATCCCCCCCAAATCCGCACCCCCTCCAAAAAAAAAAAAATGTAGTAAAACTGCTAACCGTACAAGTAAGTAAATCTGTGGTGGAGCCTGTCTTCTTATTATACAGCTTTTCTATTATTCGGGTTATTCTATTAACTATTAAGTTAACTATTATGGTATTATTCTATTAATTTACCAAGGGTAAAAAAATTTGTCTTCACCCAATGAATGTTCAAAGACAAATGACTGATATTGACGCTGCACAGTGTTTTATAGCCCCTGTTCCATGACAACACAAAGGCCATTGTGACATCATTATATACAAATGAGCACATGACATCACAAAAAGACCATAAAAACAGGTCAAGTCACATGATCAGCCTGGCTGACAGACCTGAGTTTGACAACTGGGCATTATCTATACGAGGGGGAGCCATGGGTTCTCTCCCTTTTAATTAAACCAGAGAAGCCAATTTTGGATGATTCTGATATAGGGGCCCGACATAGCAAGACCCTACCAGCTGTGTGGTGGAATCATACCTTTCTGGGGACGCCCCCCCCCCCCCCCCCCCCCCACAGAACTATGTGTACCTATGCGTGACTAAGTCTGGCAAGTTATCCCGGGAACTCCCACCCGTACCACCCACCAGATAAATAGCAGCACTAGGCCCTGGGGCCTCAGATGAGGGGCTCTTCTTCTGCCTCTCCGGACACGTGGCACTCACAAGTCCCGGTTGTCCACAGGTAAAACATTTGCGAATGTCAGCTGTCAGCCAAGTGCTGGCAGCTGGGAGAGGGCCTCCGAAAGGTCGGTTGGCAGGGGCAGGGATGGTGGTCGTTGGCTTACCCCCTTTTCCGTTGGTTACGACCGGCTTCCGTCCCTCTGGTCTCCGGTTCACCTCGTAGGTGTTTGGGATCTGCGCTGCTTTGTTTGCATCCGGTGGCTCCCGATCCATCACGAACTGTCGCACCTCAGTGGTGCAAAGATGCAGGAATTGATCTTTCACCATCAGATCCTTTATCTGCTCAAAGGTGGTCACTTCCAGTCCTTGGATCCACTGCTCAAAGTTGGTTCTGAGCCTGTGCACCACATCACTATAGCTGTCATGTGGTCCACGCTGGAGGTTCCGGAACTTTCTGCGGTACACCTCAGGAGTCAGCTGGAATGTCTGTATCAGGGCCTTCTTAATAGCCTCATAGTCCCCATCTAGTTCTCGAGGAAGAGCCACAAATGCCGCTAGTGCTTTTTCTCTCAGCGCTGCGATTAGGTGCCGGGCATACTGGTCACGTGGCAGCTGGTACTGTAAGCAAGTCTTTTCAAAACCCCTCAGAAAAGTGTCCAGGTCACCTTTGTCATCCAGCACAGGAAAATGCTCTGGACGGGGCTTGAAGGTGGTTGGACTAGTCGATTCACCGTTCAGTGTGGTGGATGACAGCCTGCCCAGCAGTGCCATCCACAGGTCGTGGTCTCTCTGAGCTTGGGCCTTGGCTCGTCGCTCTGCAGCCTCTCGCTCGGCTTGGGCCTCAGCTCGCCGCTCTGCAGCCTCCCGGTATTGCTGAATGAGCTGCAGGCGTCCTTGATAATCCTCGGCAGGACAGTGCTGTAAGGCCAGTTGCAGATAGGGGTCCACGCTGCCCTGGTCGCTGACACGGCCTGCGTCTACAGGTGGGACCTCTGCAGGAACACCTTCTAGGACTTGGCTTACATCCACAGGTAAGGCCTCAGCAGCAACACCATCTGTGCTTTGACTGACCTCGGCAGCCGGGAGCTGTGCAGCAGCACTGACATGGCTTTGGCTGGCCTCTCCATTCTCTGGGCTCTGGCGACGGGCTTGCTCCACATCCAATTGCAGCAGTATCTGCTCCATCTGCTTCTTGGTTCTGCCGGAGGAGTCTGTATGTCTTTATCTGCACAGGCAGGCAAGAGCCTCCTTGTTCTAGTCTTTATACCAGTTTTTCACTACTGTGGCCATGTTTTTCAAATCAAAGGATAGAATAGAAAAACAAAGAAGGGTAGGGGTAACTAATAAACACGGAGTTCGATCTTAAAAACTTTTGGGCAGAGTTCTTGTAAGAACTGTGCTAGTTTTTAGTGAGAGGAATGATTGCTCAAACCAGATCACTAATGTCCTATGATCAAACCGCTGCCACCAATTGTCACGATGACTTCGTCAGGACCTGCAACTCTCTGGCGCCCCCTTAGCCTGGCGCCCCCTTGTTTGCAATTACAGCTAATAATCGTCTTTTATAAGACCTGATCAGGCCGGCACAGGTCTCTGGAGTTATCTTGGCCCACTCCTCCATGCAGATCTTCTCCAAGTTATCTAGGTTCTTTGGGTGTCTCATGTGGACTTTAATCTTGAGCTCCTTCCACAAGTTTTCAATTGGGTTAAGGTCAGGAGACTGACTAGGCCACTCCATCACCTTGATTTTTTCCCTCTTGAACCAGGCCTTGGTTTTCTTGGCTGTGTGCTTTGGGTCGTTGTCTTGTTGGAAGAGGAAATTACGACCCATCTTAAGATCCTTGATGGAGGAGCGGAGGTTCTTGGACAAAATCTCCAGGTAGGCCGTGCTATCCATCTTCCCATGGATGCGGACCAGATGGCCAGGCCCCTTGGCTGAGAAACAGCCCCACAGCATGATGCTGCCACCACCATGCTTGACTGTAGGGATGGTATTCTTGGGTCGTATGCAGTGCCATCCAGTCTCCAAACGTCACGTGTGTGGTTGGCACCAAAGATCTCGATCTTCGTCTCATCAGACCATAGAACCTTGAACCAGTCTCAGAGTCCTCCAAGTGATCATAAGCAAACTGTAGACGAGCCTTGACATGACGCTTTGAAAGTAAAGGTACCTTACGGGCTCGTCTGGAACGGAGACCATTGCGGTGGAGTACGTTACTTATGGTATTGACTGAAACCAATGTCCCCACTGCCATGGGATCTTCCCGGAGCTCCTTCCTTGTTGTCCTTGGGTTAGCCTTGACTCTTCGGACAAGCCTGGCCTCGGCACGGGAGGAAACTTTCAAAGGCTGTCCAGGCCGTGGAAGGCTAACAGTAGTTCCATAAGCCTTCCACTTCCGGATGATGCTCCCAACAGTGGAGACAGGTAGGCCCAACTCCTTGGAAAGGGTTTTGTACCCCTTGCCAGCCTTGTGACCCTCCACGATCTTGTCTCTGATGGCCTTGGAATGCTCCTTTGTCTTTCCCATGTTGACCATGTATGAGTGCTGTTCACAAGTTTGGGGAGGGTCTTAAATAGTCAGAAAAGGCTGGCAAAAGAGATAATTAATCCACATATGTGAAGCTCATTGTTCTTTGTGCCTGAACTACTTCTTAATACGTTAGGGGGACCAAATAGAATGCTGGTGGTTTGAGGGGTTGAATAATAAATGACCCTCTGAATTAACTTTTAACGCTTTAAAAAAAAATAATAATTTTTAAATCTTTTTGGCTGCAGTGCATTTCCCACTTCCAGGCTGATCTACAGTCCAAATGTCACAATGCCAAGTTAATTCCGCATGTGTCAACCAGCTAAATCTGCAGGGGGTTGAAGACTACTTGTAGGCACTGTATATATACCACCAGTTCCTGCTAGGAACGTATATATACCTCGATCCAGTCACCCTTAGGCCCACAATATCACATAAATACCAAAGTTAAGCTGCCACCACCGATCTTTCAGGTAGATGGGTTACCTGTATAATAGCGTAAAACGAGCAGTGAAGTCGTGAGAGCTCGTTCATAGGACAAGGAGATCGAGACTAGTAAATTATAATATTTTACTCCCAAATATGGGCAGTGTTTATATAAAAGATTTACAGAATATTACATAAGAGAGAATTTACATGTATGTATAAAACAGTTATAAAAATAAAAGGAATAAAAGAGAACTTGCCAGACCTAGTCACGCATGGGTAAACGTAGTTCCGTGGGGGGGGGGGGGGCGCTCCCCAGAAAGTTGGATTCCGTCACACAGCTGATAATGTCTTGCTATGTCGGGCCCTGGATGGAATCACCCAAAATTGGCTTCTCTGGTTTTGTTAAGAGGGAGAGAACCCGTGGCCCCCCCTCGTTGAGTGATCCCTCCCCGGCTGGAAGGATCCTCTGAGACCTCCTCTCTCACCATGTTTAATAAATCCTCATTCTTCATATCTGGGGATGGGGTGGCCCCACAAACATGATATACAACTCATATTTAATGTCATTTAATTCTGAGAATATTGATACCAATATGACCTCCTTATGATGTTCAGAAAGCCAGGATTCATTTCCCAGGTTCCTGAGTGTTACATAGATATACAAGACATATAATTGAATGCGCAAAACGGTGAATAATCTAAAAATATGAATTATGTGTATGTGGCATGAACGAGTCTTCTTAAATCTGACATTCACAAAACTACCTCTCAGACAAAGAACCTTTGAGCGGGAAAACTACAACTCTAATTCAGCTCCAGGTATTTATGGGGGGTCATAAATGTTGGATAGGGGAGGGGGGGAGAGAGAGAGAGAGAGTGGGGGGTTGCATGAAATGGATCTACAGAAACCCCTCAGGATAGACAAAGCCTTATGTATAGGTTTTGGCTGATTGTCCAACCTCTTCCAATGCTGAAACATATTCATACTTTCATGACAGATGTTAAGGAGGCCTCCAGGTCCCCTATATCAAATGGTTCATCCAGCAATTCCTGAGACTCAGCGGACAACTGTGGGAGTCTGGCTCTATTCAGAAGGTCACTGACCTACCTGACTAGTTTTTCCTGTAATATTCCACAAAACATATACAGTGCCTACAAGTAGTATTCAACCCCCTGCAGATTTAGGTGGTTTGATAAGATGCAAATAAGTTAGAGCCTTCAAACTGCAAACGAGAGTAGGATTTATTAACAGAAGCATAAATCTTACAAACCAAAAAGTTATGTTGCTCAGTTGAATTTTAAAAAATGTTAAACATAAAAGTATGGGTCAATTATTATTCAACCCCTAGGTTTAATATTTTGTGGAATAACCCTTGCTTGCAATTACCGCTAATAATCGTCTTTTATAAGACCTGATCAGGCCGGCACAGGTCTCTGGAGTTATCTTGGCCCACTCCTCCATGCAGATCTTCTCCAAGTTATCTAGGTTCTTTGAGTGTCTCATGTGGACTTTAATCTTGAGCTCCTTCCACAAGTTTTCAATTGGGTTAAGGTCAGGAGACTGACTAGGCCACTCCATCACCTTGATTTTTTCCCTCTTGAACCAGGCTTTGGTTTTCTTGGCTGTGTGCTTTGGGTCGTTGTCTTGTTGGAAGATGAAATTACGACCCATCTTAAGATCCTTGATGGAGGAGCGGAGGTTCTTGGACAAAATCTCCAGGTAGGCCATGCTATCCATCTTCCCATGGATGCGGACCAGATGGCCAGGCCCCTTGGCTGAGAAACAGCCCCACAGCATGATGCTGCCACCACCATGCTTGACTGTAGGGATGGTATTCTTGGGGTCGTATGCAGTGCCATCCAGTCTCCAAACGTCACGTGTGTGGTTGGCACCAAAGATCTCAATCTTGGTCTCATCAGACCATAGAACCTTGAACCAGTCTGTCTCAGAGTCCTCCAAGTGATCATGAGCAAACTGTAGACGAGCCTTGACATGACGCTTTGAAAGTAAAGGTACCTTACGGGCTCGTCTGGAACGGAGACCATTGCGGTGGAGTACGTTACTTATGGTATTGACTGAAACCAATGTCCCCACTGCCATGGGATCTTCCCGGAGCTCCTTCCTTGTTGTCCTTGGGTTAGCCTTGACTCTTCGGACAAGCCTGGCCTCGGCACGGGAGGAAACTTTCAAAGGCTGTCCAGGCCGTGGAAGGCTAACAGTAGTTCCATAAGCCTTCCACTTCCGGATGATGCTCCCAACAGTGGAGACAGGTAGGCCCAACTCCTTGGAAAGGGTTTTGTACCCCTTGCCAGCCTTGTGACCCTCCACGATCTTGTCTCTGATGGCCTTGGAATGCTCCTTTGTCTTTCCCATGTTGACCATGTATGAGTGCTGTTCACAATTTTGGGGAGGGTCTTAAATAGTCAGAAAAGGCTGGCAAAAGAGATAATTAATCCACATATGTGAAGCTCATTGTTCTTTGTGCCTGAACTACTTCTTAATACGTTAGGGGGACCAAATAGAATGCTGGTGGTTTGAGGGGTTGAATAATAAATGACCCTCTAAATTAACTTTTAACGCTTTAAAAAAAAAAAAAAAAAAATGTAAAAAATCTTTTGGCTGCAGTGCATTTCCCACTTCCAGGCTGATCTACAGTCCAAATGTCACAATGCCAAGTTAATTCCGCATGTGTCAACCAACTAAATCTGCAGGGGGTTGAATACTACTTGTAGGCACTGTAATTGTCCCACCTGTTTGTAGCGGGGCACAAAATTGATGGGAGTGTTTGCATGAGCTTTGAGGTTATCTGGCCCACTAGACCTATACAGGTCACTGACCTACCTACGTTTTCCTTTAATAGTCCACAAAACTTATCATTGTCCCACCTGTGTAAGACTGTCATAACATTGACGAGAGCATTTTCTTGACCTTTGAGGGTATCCTGCCCATTAGGCCTGTACAGGTCACTGACCTACCAGACTAAGTTTTCCTATAATAGTCCACAAAGCGTATCATTGTCTCACTTGTGTAAGGTGGGCATAACATTGACGGGAGTGTTTTCATGACCTTTGAGGGTATTTGACCCACTAGGCTTATACAGATCACTGACCTACCTGACTGTTTTTTCCTGCAATATTCCACAAAACATATAGTTGTCCCACCTTTGTGTGGCAGGGCATAACATTGACAGGAGCGCTTGCATGATCTTTGAGGGTATCCGGCCCACTAGGCTTTTACAGGTGACACATCCCTGTATTGCTTAGCAATGTTTAACCTTGAAATGCTATGCCAGGTCCTGTTCCAGACCCTGTGCCATGCAGGCAGGCTGTGTCATTCAGCAATTTTTGGTCTGGGACAATTGATGCTATTTTCCTGTGGTCTGACCCTTTGGGAACAGTGAGGACTCTTGTTGGGGTCTCCTTGCTGTGTGGTACATGATCTGAGTAACATGCCTATAGCCGTGTCCCATCCTCCTTTTACTCCTCCTCCTCTTTTTAATAAATGTAGAAAACTACTGACACTTTTCCCCTGGGACTCATTCATCTGTCAATTCAAAGTCAGTTTCACTCACCTACCAATCAAATTTTAGGTGAATGTTAACCACATTCTATTTTGAAGTGCTTTGGAAGAGTGTGCAGGCTGGCACAGACTATGTCTCGTGCACCCTTGCTACGCCATGAGACTATTTGTACTGTGCCTGCCATTGATTCCAATGAGTTTCAACAGTGTTTCAACAAACATTCGACAAACAATTTGTCGAACACACCCCAATTCGGCGAATCGGATTGAATTAGAACAGTTAGATGTTTGCTCATCTCTAATTAAAATGGGACACAGGCCATCAAGATAATGGGGCACAGTTCATTAAGGGCACAGTCCATTTAGGGCTTTGAGTTGTAGCCCGAATGCTGCAACCTCACTATTTCGGCAGGGGAAAGGATAAGCGTCCCTAAACTTGGGAAGGGTAAAAATAACATTAGGCCTATGTGGCCAGGATGCCAAAAAAAAAAAAAAAACAGGCCTCACTTTTGTCAGAAATCAAAATTGCAAACAGTCTTCATCCAGCCAACAGGGCAAGATGAAAGGTTCTGGCAGGGGCAATTCTTATAACTTGTCAGTGACCCAACAACAGGCCTTTTTAAAGCAGTTCTCTTTAATTGGTGGCATTTTTGGAAGTCTTCCATTCTAGCAACATCTCCATCCTCAGTTACTGGGCTGGACATGGCCATGCCATCATGTAGGCCAGTAAAAATATGTCTCAGTGGGTCACAGGGGCTACTCCTCCAGGGCATACTTCACATACCTGCCCTAAAGCACACGCCGTCAAAGCCACTGCTTTGATGGAAAAGAGGATGGAGAGGTTAGGGATGGCCTCCTCCTCTAACACACTACAAAAGAACACTGGCTTCCCCAACAGGTCCTTCAGGCTAATTGGCCCCTGTGGGTTTCACTCCAGGTGGCTGACTAACATGGTCAGGCTTGGCAAACTGCCAATGCTTCATGTTCTCCATGTCAGCCTCCTACTGCCACTGTTTTACATCCTCTGCGGTGGCAACCCAACTTACTCCAACTACATACACCCCTTGTGGCCCTATAATTTCATAGAGGTGACCATGTCACCAACATAGATGGTGAGGAGCCTGTAAGGCAGATGGTCACACTGCAGGGTGGACAGGTTGACATAGGACCAGTGACCAGTCCCGTCTTTGACTAGGGACCCAAAACCCTCTTCTGGAAAAAACATCACCACCCGGCAATAGGTACATTGCTCATGAAAGTTGTTACACTTAGACCCCTGCAAACACTCTCGGACAAGAGCATCTGAGAGCCTAATCGCTTCCAAAAATAAGGCCCAGGGTGGTTCATGCCTATAAGGATACTTGCTGGGAGGGAGTAGGGGGCCCCACATGGCATTCTCCTCGTTGAAGGCCTCTGGCAGGGGTGCTATAGAAGGCAGGTAAACAAGAGCTTCTGGCTCTACTACCTCCTCGTTATTCTCCTCTATTTGCCGATTCACCGGCTGCAGGTTTGTTAAGGCCAGGCATTCTACAGGATCCTGCCTCCAACCTACAGTAGTCCTGGGTGGTATATGGAATGGCTCACCTCCTGATGACTCTGAGCTCTGTTCAAGTGAGACCTCTTTATGCATGCGGGACCAGCATTGGATTCTGACCTCACAGCAAATCCGGCTCAATGCGGAGTTCACGATCACACTGTCACTGATACAGCAACTCCAAAGAAAAGGACTTCAGCAACACATACACACAGGTCAGCACAGCATGGCTTCCAGGCATAGAGTGAAACTCTATAAGCAGCACCACCTGGTGGAAGGAGAGGCTACTTAAAGTAAAGGCTAGGCAGAGGGAGTTCAGGTGAGTAACACATTAACCCTTCAACCAGCAGTTGACCCTCATAGTGAATGCAGTTCTGGAGCACAACACAGGAGGCCAGGACCTTCACAACTATCAACCATGCAGCTCTTAAAGACAAACACATACACAGCATCATCCAGTAATGTCAGCGCCATTTAAGCGTGTGTCACATACTCCAGCCCACATCTCCTCTGTGGGCTGCTCTGGTTGCTGTGAAGCACCCTCAGCCCCTGGAGTGCTGAGGAAAATCAGCTTCTCCAGAGCAGCATGTTTTGAGTGCTTCCATCAGGTCTCCAAAGTGCCGACTGCAGGCACACGGTATACACTCGTTTTATAGCCGGAAGTCTGTGGGCGAAGCCTGTCACTAATTGACTTATATTGGGCTCGGTGCTCAGTCGAGCATCTCGAGATGCTCGACCCGAGCATCGAGCACCCGAGCATTTTAGTGCTCGCTCATCAGTACTCACCACCAATTCATCTGGAATGTTGAATAAGGGCTAGTGGGCAGTGCACGACAGTTCCAAGAATAATGCTATTGAAATACTGGTAATCCCTGAGGAAGGAGAATAGCAGGCTCCAAAATGCGTAGGAGGAAGGAGAATAAAAGAGCATCATAGCACCAGCCCCTGGTCCGGTCTTTTCATTCCAGCAGTGTGGATTGCTATACACTTGGTCCTTGTATTTCAGTTGAATACCATTGAACACGTGGAAGTATGGATCCTGTGGCAGCTTTGCACGCGCATGCACCAGTTGTGGGTCACCCAACCTCATCAGGTGAGCACCTAGTTTATGGGCAATAGCCCTTTTGTCACTGAGAGAAGACGCTATTGCGCTTTGTGTCTCTCACTACATGAAGATTAATGCTATAACACACTTGTACACATGCCAAAAATTTGTATTCTATATGTACGGAAGGAAAGGAAAAAATAGACATTTTCAAGAAGGAATATCTATATTATAGTGTTTTATGAGTGTGAACATGTCTCGCCCCTGGCGGGGACCATAGGGTACTCGGAATCGGTCCCTCTCGTCATCTGGGGGCTGGGGGATGTCACAGTGGCATTACCCAGTCCGTGATTCCCTCGTCAGGCGAGCAGTAAAAAGGAGATTATAAAAATAGGTGAAAGCAAAAATAAAATAAAAATAAAAAGAGTCGTGACGCCACTCGTGGATTGCGGCCAGTATAGCCGCCGCTGCAGTTAGGACCTTTGGGGATGATGAGAAGTGGTAGCCAGGATGTTGAGCCCTCCACAGGTAGGGCTATTGCCCAGGGCTGTGGTATTGGTAGTGTTATAAGGCTCTCAGCACCTTCACACAGTCTCCACTGCCGGCTTGCAAAATCAGTCTGCTGCTCTGCAGGCGCAGGATCAGCAGACTAAGGAAGGGAAAGTTCATGGGGAGTGCAGGATTCAGTGTGCAATAAACTCACAGACACAGGGGTAACAATCTTTTTTACCTTTATTGAAGTCAACAGGCTCATCCAGGGCACAGTTGAAGTGGTGTTGCGGGTCCGAAGCATGGAAGCAAGTTGGGCTCTCCACACCTGGTAAGGGCTGAGGCCTCTCTGCTGTATTGTTGTGCTTTTGAGCCCTGGCTGCTTGAAGCTATGCTTAGGCCTCCTTCTCACTCTTTGTCTTGGCCGTATGACAGGCGGCTTGAGCTCTCTCTGGGTGACTTTCTCTCTCTTTTCTCCATCTCTCCCAAGCTCACTATTGTGGCTGTGTCTCCTGGCCTTCCTGGGTGCACGAGCAACTTGAAATCACCCGCCCTCTGGTTCTGGTTGCTGGGTAAGGAATCCCTAGTGACCTCGGACTCCGGTGTCCATGCTCCACTAGGTACAGAGACGAGCTGGCACCGCTCCACTCCTCGCAGCTTTCCTTCACTTTCACCCTTTGCTCGAGTGATTCTGTTACCATGGTGATCTAAATGCTGGCAGTTGTGCTGCGCAGACATGACTCACTCCTCCAGGTCCTCATTGTATGACGACCAGGTCACAGGTAACATGAATCTGCTCTTCAACATTTCATCCCAATATTTATCGCTCTCAGAGATGGAGGTCTTGCAGAAGGGACTCTCCTTCTGCCCAACATCCCTCTTTAATGCTTTCACCATCGAGCAAGAACTGAATAGGTTTTACATTACAATGAGACTTAAAACCCATTTCGATGATAAAGATGAGACTCTGATGTCCTCGAGTTCGGCAATAGTACATGACAAATTCACTTCTTAGTCACTCGGACTGAGACAACCCAGTTCGTATATGCCCCCAACGAAGTACCATCCTACTGAGACATATATAGCCCTCGTGAGGGCAGATGTCGAGAAATAGCTTAAAAGCATCAGTATTGGCAACTTCCAGGTGAGGCACAACCTGTCATTTGCTGAACGACAGGCTTTTGAGAGTCTCAGAAATTGTGAAGATCTAACTATCAAAGCAGCCAATAAAGGCGGGGCCCAAGTTGTCCTAGACAAAACGTACTATGTACTGTCACAAGTCTCTGACCGGTCTACATACCTACCCATCGATAGAGATCCCACTTCCTCCATTAGATCCAAAGGGTTAACAAAGTGCTGGGTTTCATAGATCCACCACGCTGACCTCCAGTGAAGACAAGCAGAGTGATATATAAAACTCTGCTTAATGGGAAATTTGCCTACCGGTTTCGTGATTTCAGTTATCACTTCATCAGGGCAAGTTGCTGCACTTTCTGTTAACCCTTTGGATCCTTACTCTTGCTGGGCACCTGCTGCAACCATAAGAGAGAGCGGAGTTAGTTGGTTGTGACTTGCACAACCAAATCAGGTGAGTCCTTCCACTAAAGGGGGGCACTGAGGTTATTTGTACAAAAGGAAATTACTCATGTGCGCTCCATTTCGCTTTTTACTTCCTCCATTAGGAAGCTTATAATGGAGAAAGTTGACTATCATTTACACCACGACTCCATCGATACTAATCTTGCTGACTACATTAACCATCATCCCATCACGCCAGTTTTTTACACCCTAACAAAAATTCACAAAGATCTGTATAGACCACCAGGCAGACCGATAGTTGCCTCAACAGACTCAATCCTTTCACCTGTTGCAAAAATGCTTGAAAAAATGATCTCCCCACTGTCTCACCCCTTCATGCATCAAAGACACCGGACATTTCCTAACAATCCTGCGTGGAATACAACCTATACCTACTGGATGTTGGCTCGTCACAATGGATGTGACAAGCTTATACACCAATATAGATCACAGTGATGGTTTATCAGTGGTAACTTCGTTTATAGCAAAATACACTGATTTCAAACCTGACAAAAAAGTGTTGTGTACGGATTTCCTACACCTGGTACTTACCAAGAACTTTTTTCTCTTTTAGGACCAATATTATGCCCAATGTAAAGACACAGCAATGGGCAATAATGTAGCGCCCCCTTATGCGAACATTTACATGTCTAAATTTGAGGAGGATTTTGTTTACCAACACCCCCTCTTCAAAATTCATGCAGTACTTTGGTGTCGCTACATCGACAATGTGTTTCTTTTATGCAACGGTGATGAGAGCACACTCATGAACTTTTTTCACCATATTAACACATCGGTCACAGGCCTTTCCTTTACACTGCACCACCATCAGTCACGCATTAATTTTTTGTACACTTTGGTCCTGTTAGACTCTGAAGGCTCTATTTCTACAGATCTGTATACTAAGCCTACAGATCGCAATAGCATTCTTCACTTCACGAGCTGTCACCCCTCACACATGAAACGCTCTTTACCCAAGTCTCAACACATTAGGGTAGAACGGATAGTGTCAGATTAAAAAAAATTGACCGAAAGACAGGATGAGATGAAGAGCAAATTCATTACCAAAGGCTATCCCGCATGGTATGCCGTTTCCCAATCTGCACAACAGAGACATATCGCTATATCATCACCTTGAGTAGTGTTTGTAAATACCTACCATTAGAGATGAGCGAGTACTAAAATGCTCGGGTGCTCAAAGCTCGGGCCGAGCATCCCAAGATACTCGTGTACTCGGCCCGAGCACCGAGCCCAATGTTATCCTATGGGAGACCCGAGTATTTTTCTGGCATGACCCCTGTCAGCATGGAAAAACCCTAAAAATTTCACAAAAGTATCAGAACAGTGCTCAAATTACATGGGAACAGCATGGGGAAGACCCCTGTAAACATTTAAGACCCCAAGGTCACTGCTGTGAACAATGTTGTCAGACTATTACGCCACTTTTACGGACTGTCAAGAAAACGTTACAAAATGAAACCAAAATTAATTTTCATGGAAAAATATTAAGGTCTCATACCCACTTGTGAGACAGAGTCGGTGTATGTTAGTTTTGTAGGATTATATGAAAGATTTATTTTTTTAAAAATTGTGTGGCACTCCCATGCCCCTGGGAAGAGACGTACATGAAGGCCTCTTTAAATATTGTGCCCATTATAAGGAAGTGGGTCTTTTGTAGTATAGCCCTAGGCAGGGAAGCTGAAAATTGTGTGGCACTCTGATGCCCCTGGATAGAGACGTGCATGAGGGCCTCTTTCAATAATGTGCCCATTTTAAGGAAGTTTGGTTTTTGTAGTATTGCCCTAAGCAGGGCAGCCAAAGTTTGGGAGGCACTCCAATGCCCCTGGATGGAGGCGTGCATGAGAGCCTCTTTAAATAATGTGCCCATTTTAAGGAAGTGGGTCTTTTTTAGTATTGCCCTAGGCAGGGAAGCCAAAAAATGTGGGGCACTCTGATGCCCCTGGATGGAGGCGTGCATGAGGGCCTCTTTTAATAATGTGCCCATTTTAAGGAAGTGGGTCTTTTGTAGTATTGCCCTAGGCAGGGCTGCTAAACATTGGGAGGCACCACAATGCCCCTGGATGGAGGTGTGCATGAGGACCTCTTTTAATAATGTGCCCATTTTAAGGAAGTGGGTCTTTTGTAGTATTGCCCTAGGCAGGGAAGCCAAAAAATGTGTGGCACTCAGATGTCCCTGGGAAGAGACGTACATGAAGGCCTCTTTAAATAATGTGCCCATTTTAAGAAACTTCATAGAAAAAGACCAGGAGTAAGGGCAAAATACTGCATAATCCGAACAACTTTATTGAAAACATATATCAGCTCACAGCAAAGATGTTACAAGCAGGCACACAAGCAGGACCCCCATCAAGGTACAACACAAAGGTGCATGGAAACCAATATTTATGTCTCCTGGCCAAATAGCCCACCTAAGTATAACATTGCCACATACTCCAACACATATATAAACCAAGTGGTTACCAACAAAGTACAATCAGGGCAATGAATAGGGTCAGAAAATAGCTACCTGCTTGTGGCTGCCTCCCCTAGACGCACGTTTCGCGTTTAGCTTGTTCACAAGGGGGTAGTTCCACACATGTATGAGATCTTTTTATACCCCTCCAGGTATACTGGCGTGTGACATCATTTCCTAAAGCAGCCAGGTGTGTTAATCACCCTCCTTTCTTGTATCTGTGTGTAGCCTGGCAACCAGATTCCGTGCAGCCAGTCAGCAGCCTCCACGTCATCCCACTCTCAGGCTGAGAATCCCGGAGTAGGAGACGTGCGGCCCGCCCCTCGCATACATCACAGTCACTGGTGCCAGGAAACTACATTTCTCAGTGTCCTTAGCGTCCCATGTGACCCATCACATGACCGGACGTGACCAATCACAGGCCGCCACGCCCTCAGCCAACATCACAGCCAGTGACTCAGCCTGGTAGGCGGAGCAATCCTCCAACAATACTACCAGTGTGTCCAAGAGCTGCAAAATGACAGAGTGTTTCCTTATACCTAGAATCGGCAAACTTAATCAAAACAGATATGGGATGCAGTACATAACATAAGAAAATATAACCATACATACAGGCCGGCCTGACCAACATTCTCACATGTAAACAAACCTCAAGGTGCATATAAGGGTACATAGTACCTAATCTAGAATATGCCACTGCATATACAAGGACTGTGCAAAATAGGCAATAAAGTGCATAATAGAATATATTACTAAATATAAATACATTAGTGAGTACAATATACAAAAATACATATATGCATATGTCTGGGTACAAGACGGTTGATATCCATATGTCCACAGATCCCATTTTCCAATGGATCCATCCTTCCACGCCAATTCATCATCTGAGCCATCACAAGAATAAAAAGACCTAAATAAAAAAGACTTTATTAATAAAAATGCCTTTATTATTTAAACAACCTACAAAAATGGTGCAAAACTTAGAACTTCATTGAGGCCTTTGGGACGAACACATCCAACTCTCATAATCCATTTGGCCTCAAGCTGTGCCAAGGCCTTTCTCCAATTGCCTCCACGTGCAATGATGTGTACCCAATCAATTCCAAATGCTTTTAATAAACTTGCACTACAACCATGTGCCAATTTAAAGTGCTTGGGTATAGGCTTGAGCTGTGTAATGTCATCCACATTTATAATGTCCCTAACATCTTATCTTATATATAAAACCCGAAGGCCACTTCCGGTCTATCCGCTCAACTTCCGTGACGGCCTGCGCCCTGTGACAAAGACCGGAAACGGAAGTAGCAGACCCACGAGCGGTGAGCGCGTAGCGCTCACCGCGAGCCGCTGTCAAAATGGCACAGCGCCTCGCAGTGGGCGCTAAAGCGCCACCACTCGCCGTTATCCCGTCACCGGCCCTGCACACAGCCCCCGCTGCCCCATCACCCCCTGCCTGTCACCATAGCCATCCTCCACTGCCTTCCCCCCGCTGCCCCATCAGCCCCCTGCCTGTCACCATAGCCGCCCTCCACTGTCCGGTCACCCCCAGCCTATCACCACTGCCCCTCTGCTCCCCGATCGCCCCCCTCCACTCTCCGGTCACCCCCCGCCTCTCAGCACAGACCCCCCTCCACTGTCCGGTCACCCCCCCCCCCCCTTACCACAGCTCCCTCCAACCACACGCGATCTCTCTTCATCCTGCTTGAGGACCTTTGATGACGTCACGATGATGGGTGGAGTCACAGATCACATGACCGTGACGTCATCAAAGGTCCTGTCCCGATCTAACTTCCTCTGCCTATTCATCCCCCTGCGCTGCACACTGACCCACGATCTGCTCCCTCACCCCCCGCTCTGCCCACTCACCCCCACTCTGACCCTGACCCTGCTCTGCCCACTCACCCCCACTCTGACCCTGACCCTGCTCTGCCCACTCACCCCCACTCTGACCACTGACCCCCACTCTGACCCTGCTCTGCCCACCCACCCCCACTCTGACCACTGACCCACACTCTGACCCTGCCCACTCACCCCCACTCTGACCACTGACCCTCACTCTGCCCACTCACCCCCACTCTGACCACTGACCCTCACTCTGCCCACTCACCCCCCAACTCTGCCCCCCTCACCCCCTCTCTGCCCCCCTCACCCCCACTCTGCACACTGACCCCCACTCTGTCCCTGCTCTGCCCACTGACCCCCCACTCTGACCACTGACCCCCACTCTGACCACTGACCCCCACTCTGACCACTCACCCCCAAACTCTGCCCACTCACCCCCCTACTCTTCCCCCTGAACCCCTCTCTGCACACTGACCCTCTCTCTGACCCTGCTCTGCCCACTCACCCCCACTCTGACCACTGACCCCCACTCTGCCCACTCAC
Source organism: Allobates femoralis (assembly GCA_033576535.1). NCBI lineage: Eukaryota > Metazoa > Chordata > Amphibia > Anura > Aromobatidae > Allobates > Allobates femoralis. Next base: position 115,867,419 of record JARQOC010000011.1, read on the forward strand.
CCCCAAACTCTGCCCACTCACCCCCTCTCTGCCCCCTCACCCACTCTGCCCACTCACCCTGCTCTGCCCACTCACCCCCACTCACCCCCTCTCTGCCCACTCACCCCCACTATGCCCACTGACCATCCTCTGCCCACTCACCCTGCTCGGCCCATTGACCCCTCACACTGGCCACTCATCCTGCTCTGCCCACTCACCCCTCACTGCCCACTGACCCCTCACACTGACCCTGCTCTGCCCACTGACCATCCTCTCCCCACTGACCCCTCACTGACCCTGCTCTGCCCACTCGCCCTGCTCAGCCCACTGACCCCTCACACTGCCCACTGACCCTCCTCTGCACACTGAACATGCTCTGCCCACTGACCCCTCAATGCCCACTCACCCTGCTCTGCCCACTGACCCTGCTCTGCTCACTGACCACTCACACTGCCCACTCACCCTGCTCTGCCCACTGACCCCTCACACGCCCCACTGACCCTGCTCTGCTCACTGACCACTTACACTGCCCACTCACCCTGCTCTGCCCACTGACCCCTCACATGCCCCACTGACCCTGCTCTGCCCTCTCACCCCTCACACTGACCCTGCTCTGCTCACTGACCCCTCACACTGCCCACTCACGCCTCACACTGCCCACTGAACATGCTATACCCACTTACCCCTCACACTGCCCACTGACCATGCTTTGCCCACTGACCCCTCACACTGCCTACTGACCCTGCTCTGCTCATTTACTCCCGCTCTGCCCACTCACCCCCGCTCTGCCCACTCGCCCCTGCTTTTACCACTCACCCTGCCCACTGACCACCCTCTGTTCACTCACCCCCCGCTCTGCCCTTTCACCATGCCCACTGACCCCTGCTCTGCCCACTGACCGTGCCCACTCACCCATGCTCTACCCACTGACCCTTCTCTGCCCACTCACTCTGCCCACTGACCCCTGCTCTGCCCACTGACTGTGCCCAATAACCCTTGCTATGCCCACTAAACCCTGCTCTGCCCACTCACCCCCGCTCTGCCCGCTGACCCCTGCTCTGCTCACTGACTGTGCCCACTCACCCCTGCTCTGCCCACTGATTTTTCCCACTAACCCCTGCTGTGCCTACTGACTGTGCCCACTGACCCCTGCTCTGCCCAATCACTCTGCCCACTAACCCCTGCTCTGACCACTGACCCCCGCTATTACCCTGCTCTGACCACTGACGCCCCAATCCTGCTCACTGACCCTGCTCTGCCCATTCACCCACCACTCTGCCCACTCACCCCCCGCTCTGCCCACTGACCCTGCTCTGCCTACTTACCCCCCCCCCCTCTGGCTACTGACCATGCCCACTGACCCCAGCTCTGCCCACAGACCCCAGCTCTGACTATTGACCCTGCTCTGACTACTGATTATGCCCACTCACCCCTGCTCTGCCCAATGACTCTGCCCACTAACCCCTGCTCTTCCCACTCATCCCCCACTCTGCCCACTGACCCCGCTTTGCCCACTCACCCCCAGCAGATCGTTTCCCAGCCAACGACAGGTCCTGTCCTGCCACCTACAAGACGGGTGGAGCGAGCCGCCGCAGGTAAGTATCCTCACTGAGGTTTTTTTTATTTTTATTATCACCATGAAGGAGCGGGGGTGTGCAGCCCCAGAGGGAGGGAGGGGGCCCACAGAGACTGGAGGCCCAGAGGGACGGGTGCTGCGCGGAGCGGAGGGGGTCAGGAGAGCGCCTCCATCCTGCACCCCCTATCCATCCTGCCCCCCCTATCCATCCTGCCCCCCCTATCCATCCTGCCCCCCCCTATCCATCCTGCCCCCCCCTATCCATCCTGCCCCCCCCTATCCATCCTGCCCCCCCTATCCATCCTGCCACCCCCTATCCATCCTGCCACCCCCTATCCATCCTGCCACCCCCTATCCATCCTGACACCCCCAACACCATCCTGACACCCCCAACACCATCCTGACACCCCCAACACCATCCTGACACCCCCCAACACCATCCTGACACCCCCAACACCATCCTGCCCCCCCGACTCCATCCCGCACCCCCATCACCATTCTCACCCCCCGCCAACATCCTGCCCCGCCGCCTACATCCTACCCCTCCCCCACCACCATCCTGCCCTGCCGTCTCCATCCTGCCCTGTCGTCTCCATCCTGTCCCCCCTTCCCGCTACATCCTGACCCGCTCGCTCCATCCTGCCCCACTCGCTCCATTCTGCCCCCCCAACACAATCCTGCCCCCCCCTCCCCTCCTTAGCTGATCGCTTGCCCAGGCAACTACAGGTCCTAAAGGCCTGTAGGACCTACAAGGCCGAGGTAGAGCGAGCCGCCGGACAGGTGAGTATCCTCACTGAGGATTTTTTTTATTTTTACTGTGGACGACCGGGGCCAGGAGGAGTGGGGGACCGCGGTCACCGCAGTATTGCCATATACCATAGTGCTGCTATACATGTGCTATAATGTACAGCCATATACCATAGTGCTGCTATACATGTACTGTAATGTACCGCCATATACTATAGTGCTGCTATACATTTACTATTATCTACCGCCATATACTATAGTGCTGCTATACATGTACTGTAATGTACCGCCATATACCATAGTGCTGCTATACATGTGCTCTCATTACCACCATATACCATCGTACTGCTATATATATATCTTATATATAAAACCCGAAGGCCACTTCCCGCCAATCCGCTCAACTTCCGTGATGGCTTGTGCCCTGTGTCAAAGACCGGAACCGGAAGTACCAGACTCACGAGCGGTGAGCGCATAGCGCTCACCGTGAGCCGCTGTCAAAATGGCACAGCGCCTCGCGGTGGGCGCTAAAGCGCCACCACTCCCCCTTATCCCGCCACAGTCCCTGCACAGAGCCCCGTCTGCGCCCACCCACATCCGGCCCACAGCCCTGCAGCTCACCGCCCACTCTCCATCAGGGACCGCCATCCCGCCACTGGCTCCGCACACAGCCTGGTGTGTGCCCACCAACATGCGGGAACCGGCCCGGACCGGCCCACACTCCGGTGTGCGGCCTCCGCCGCCACCGCTCCCAGTCCTGCCGCACTCTCCACACACCCGTGACTCTCCTCCATCACGGAGCTAGCCCCGCCCACACTCCGGGGCCGGCCTCCGGAACCGCCGACAGCCCAGTGAGTGTTCAGCCCTCCAGCCTCCGTTCTCCTCTGCCCCCCCAGCCTCCGCTCTCCTCTGCCCCCCAGCCTCCGCTCTCCTCTGCCCCCCAGCCTCCGCTCTCCTCTGCCCCCCAGCCTCCGCTCTCCTCTGCCCCCCAGCCTCTGACCCCTCCCTCCTCTGACCCCTCCCTCCTCTGACCCCTCCAGTTTCTGCCTCCTCCGTCCTCTGCCTCCTCCCTCCTCTGCCCCCTCCAGCCTCTGCCCCCTCCAGCCTGTGCTGCACTCACTGCTGACCACTGAGCCAACGCACTCTCTGCTGACCACTCAGCCACCGCACTCTCTGCTGACCACTGAGCCACCGCACTCACTGCTGACCACTGAGCCACCGCACTCACTGCTGACCACTGAGCCACCCCACTCACTGCTGACCACTGAGCCACCCCACTCACTGCTGACCACTGAGCCACCCCACTCACTGCTGACCACTGAGCCACCCCACTCACTGCTGACCACTGAGCCACCCCACTCACTGCTGACCACTGAGCCACCCCACTCACTGCTGACCACTGAGCCACCCCACTCACTGCTGACCACTGAGCCACCCCACTCACTGCTGACCACTGAGCCACCCCACTCACTGCTGACCACTGAGCCACCCCACTCACTGCTGACCACTGAGCCACCCCACTCACTGCTGACCACTGAGCCACCCCACTCACTGCTGACCACTGAGCCACCGCACTCACTGCTGACCACTGAGCCACCGCACTCACTGCTAACCACTGAGCCACCGCACTCACTGCTGACCACTGAGCCGCCGTATACTCTGCTAACCACTGAGCCGCCATATACAGTGCTAACCACTGAGCCACCATATACAGTGCTAACCACTGAGCCACCATATACAGTGATACCACTGAGCCACCGTATACAGTGCCAACCACTCAGCCGCCTGTATACACACAATTAATTTCACAGCACTCCCCTATTACTAAATAAACTCTATATAGATTCTAGACTACCCGATTCTTTAGAATCGGGCCACCATCTAGTCTATTATATAAAACCTGAAGGCCACTTCCGGAAAAGGCCACGCCCACTTCCGTGATGGTCTTCGCCCAGGCTCATCCAGTGCACTGTAGCCAGGCTGCCCCCCGGCTACAGTCACCGACACACGGAACGTTCCGATCTCGGAAGTTCCGTGTGCCCTCCTGCCACTCCCCTCCACCCTCTGCCCTCCAGCCAGTACCTACATACCGGGGGGGCAGGGGGGCCCATTGCCCGCCACCTCGGAGGGCCACACACACCCTGGGGGTACCCGTGCTCCCTGCCGTGTGCCTGGAGAGGAGGGAGGGCGGGACTTCCTCTCCTGCAGCTCTGCCCGCCCCTCCTCTCCTCCTACACCCGACGTCCGGCCACCGGTAAGTCTGCAGCCATACACGCTGCTCTGCCCTCCAACCTGTGTGCCCCCTCTGCCCTCTGTCCTCTGTGTCCTCTGCCCCCTGTCCTCTGTGTCCTCTGCCCCCTGTCCTCTGTGTCCTCTGCCCCCTGTCCTCTGTGTCCTCTGCCTCCTCTGCCCCCTCTGTGTCCTCTGCCCCCTGTCCTCTGTGTCCTCTGCCCTCTGTCCTCTGTGTCCTCTGCCTCCTCTGCCCCCTCTGTGTCCTCTGCCCCCTGTCCTCTGTGTCCTCTGCCCCCTGTCCTCTGCCCCCTGTCCTCTGTGTCCTCTGCCCCCTGTCCTCTGTGTCCTCTGCCCCCTGTCCTCTGTGTCCTCTGCCCCCTGTCCTCTGTGTCCTCTGCCCCCTGTCCTCTGTGTCCTCTGCCCCCTGTCCTCTGCCCCCTGTCCTCTGTGTCCTCTGCCCCCTGTCCTCTGTGTCCTCTGCCCCCTGTCCTCTGTGTCCTCTGCCCCCTGTCCTCTGTGTCCTCTGCCCCCTGTCCTCTGTGTCCTCTGCCCCCTCTGCGTCCTCTGCCCCCTCTGCGTCCTCTGTGTCCTCTGCCTCCTCTGCCCCCTGTCCTCTGCCCCCTGTCCTCTGCCCCCTGTCCTCTGCCCCCTGTCCTCTGCGTCCTCTGCCCCCTCTGTGTCCTCTGCCTCCTCTGCCCCCTCTGCCTCCTCTGCCCCCTCTGCGTCCTCTGCCCCCTCTGCGTCCTCTGCCCCCTGTCCTCTGCCCCCTGTCCTCTGCCCCCTGTCCTCTGCGTCCTCTGCCCCCTCTGTGTCCTCTGCCCCCTGTCCTCTGCCCCCTGTCCTCTGCCCCCTGTCCTCTGCCCCCTCTGTGTCCTCTGCCCCCTCTGTGTCCTCTGCCTCCTCTGCCCCCTCTGTGTCCTCTGCCCCCTGTCCTCTGCCCCCTGTCCTCTGCCTCCTCTGCCCCCTGTCCTCTGCCTCCTCTGCCCCCTGTCCTCTGCCTCCTCTGCCCCCTGTCCTCTGCGTCCTCTGCCCCCTGTCCTCTGCCTCCTCTGCCCCCTGTCCTCTGCCTCCTCTGCCCCCTGTCCTCTGCCTCCTCTGCCCCCTGTCCTCTGCCTCCTCTGCCCCCTGTCCTCTGCCTCCTCTGCCCCCTGTCCCTGCTCCTCTGCCCCTTCCTCTGCCCCGTCCTCTGCTCCTCTGCCCCTCTCTGTCCTCTGCCCCGTCCTCTGCCTCCTCTGCCCCTCTGCTGTCCTCTGCGTCCCGCCCGTCCTGCCCCTCTGTGTCCTCTGCCCCCTCTGTCCTCTCCCCTGTCCTCTGCGTCCTCTGCCTCCTCTGCTCCTCTGCCCCCTGTCCTCTGTTGCCCCTCTGTCCTCCCCCCTGTCCTCTGCCCCCGTCCTCTGCCCCCTGTCCTCTGCGTCCTCTGCCCCCCCTGTCCGCTCTTGCTCCTCTGCCCCCTGTCCTCTGCCCCCTGTCTGCTCCTCTGCCCCCGTCCTCTGCGTCTGCCCTCCTGCCCCCTGTCCTCTGCGTCCTCTGCCCCCTCTGTCCTCTGCCCCCTCTGCGTCCTCTGCCCCCTGTTCCTCTGTCTCTGCCCCCTCTGCGTCCTCTGCCCCTCTGTCCTCTGCCCCCTGTCCTCTGCCCCTGTCCTCTGCCCTCTGCCCCTCTGCTGTCCTCTGCGCCTGTCCTCTGCCTCCTCTGCCCCCTGTCCTCTGCTGCGTCCTCTGCCCCCTCTGCGTCCTCTGCCCCCTGTCCTCTGCGTCCTCTGCCCCCTCTCGTCCTCTGCCCCCTGTCCTCTGCCCCCGTCCTCTGCCCTCTGCCCCCTCTGCGTCCTCTGCCCCCTCTGGCTCCTCTGCCCCCTCTCCTCTGCCCCTCTCTTGCCCCTCTGCGTCCTCTGCCCCCTCTGTCCTCTGCCGTCCTCTGCCCCCTCTGCTCCTCTGCCCCCTGTCCTCTGCCCCTCTGTCCTCCCTGTCCTCTGCCCCTCTGCCCTGTCCTCCTGCCTCCTCTGCCCCCTCTGTGTCCTCTGCCCCCTGTCCTCTGCCCCCTCTGCCCGCCCTGTCCTCTGCGTCCTCTGCCCCCTCCTCTGCCTCCTCTGCCCCCTGTCCTCTGCGTCCTCTGCCCCTCTGCCCTGCTCCTCTGCCCCCTGTCCTCTGCGTCCTCTGCCCCTGTCCTCTGCGTCCTCTGCCCCTTCTGTCTTGTCCTCTGCCCCCCTCTGCTCCTCTGCCCCTCTGCCTCTGCCGCCTCTGCCCCCTGGTCCCTGCCCTCGCGTCCTCTGCCCCCTCTGTCCTCTGCCCCCTCTGGTCCCTCCCTCTGCCCTCGTCCTTGCCCCTCTCCTCTGCCTCCTCTCTGCCCCCTGTCCTCTGCGTACCATCTGCCCCTTCCTCTGCGTCCCCCTGCCGTCCTGCTATCTGCCCCCTTCTCTTCCCTCCTCCCCATGTCTCTCGTCTCTGCCCCTTCCTCTGCGTCCTCTGCCCCTCTGGTCCCCTGCCCTGTCTCTCCTGCGCCCTGCTGTTGCCCCTTCCCTGGCACTTGCTCCCCTTGGTCCTCTGCCCCTCTGTGTCCTCTGCATCTTGCCCCTCCCTCTGCTCCTCTGCCCCCTTGCGTCCTCTGCCCCCTGCGTCCTCTGCCCCTCTTGTCCCTGGTCCCTCTCTTCTGCCCTCTTGCCCTCTGGGTCCTTGCCCCTCTGCGTCCTCTGCCCCCTCTGCGTCCTCTGCCCCTCTGGTCCTCTGCCCCCTCCTGTTCCTCTGCCCCTCTGCTCCTCTGCCGTCCTCTGCTCCTCGTCCCCCTCTGCCTCCTCTGCTCCCCCTCGTCCCTCTGCCCCCCTGGATCCTCTGCCCCCTCTCGTCCTTGCCCCCTCTGCGCCTTGCTCTGTCCCTGCTCTCTGCCCCCTGTCCCTCTGCCCCCCTGTGGCCTCGTGCCGGTCCTCTGCCCCTCTTTTCCTCTTCACCCGTCCTCTTCCCTGTTCCTCTCTGTCCTCTGCCCCCTCGTGTCCTTGCCCCCTTCCTCTCGTCCTCTGCCCCCTGTTCCCTGCCCCTGTCCTCTGCGTCCTCTGCCCCCTCTGTGTCCTCTGCCCCCTGTCCTCTGCGTCCTCTGCCCCTGTCCTCTGCGTCCTCTGCCCCCTGTCCTCTGCCCAGCCGCCTCTGCCCCCTGTCCTCTGCCCAGCCGCCTCTGCCCCCTGTCCTATGCCCAGCCGCCTCTGCCCCTGTCCTCTGCGCTGACCACTCTGCCCACGTCGCTGCGCTGACCAATCTCACCGCACTCACTGCTAACCACTGAGCCACCGCACTCACTGCTAACCACTGAGCCACCGTATACTCTGCTACCCACTGAGCCGCCTGTATACACACAATTCATTTCACCGCACTCCCGTAACTATTAGTAAATAAACTATATATGGATTCTAGACTACCCGATTCTTTAGAATCGGGCCGCCATCTAGTGTTCTATAATCCTGATTTTTACCTGACGGGATGTGAGACCCACATATACCAAGTTGCAGGGGCATGTGGCGTAGTAGAATACACCAATAGAGTTACAGGTGATATTCTGTGTAATCAGGAATCTTTGCAACCCATCACTTGAAAAAAACTCCTTTGTTCTCAGCAAATTAGGGCAAGTTATACATTTGCCACAGGGATAAAATCCCCATCTTGGTCCCTGAGTTCCAAACAATCCAAGTTCCTGAGGGCCTTCATATAGGCTACGTACTAAGGTGTCCCGCAAATTTGGAGCCCTTCTGTACGTAATGGATGGGCCTTGGGGTATTGCCGCCGCAATAGTGGCATCAGTCCTCAACATTGGCCAATACTTGCGCAAGACACCCTCCATTTTCCGCCATTGGCAATTAAAGCCAGAGATGTATCGTACCTGTTCTTCCACTTTACGTTTTCCCTGAGTACCGGGGTGGAGTAGATCAACTCTCCTAGTCTTCACAGCACGTCGGAATCCCTTCTCCACACAACACCTGGAATATCCACGTTCAAAGAACCGTTTTCTCAAATCTTGCGCCTGTTGATGAAACAAATTGTCTGAAGAGCATATTCTGCGAGCTCTCAAAAACTGTCCCACTGGTATACCACCCACCAAGTGGGCTGGGTGCGCGGAGTTAGCACATAAAACGGAATTCACAGACGTGCTTTTTTCTATACAGATCCGTCATCATTAACCCATTGTCTCCTCTTCTTACCTTGACGTCCAAAAAGTCAATCTCCACTTTGCTGTATTTCATCGTCAAACGAATATTACGTGTATTGTCATTCAACAATCCAATAAAACTCCTTAATTCCAGCTCTGACCCCTGCCAAATAGCAAAGACGTCATCAATAAAGCGCGTCCATAAGATGACTTTACTGCATAGACCCAAATCGTTCGTAAGGAAAATCTCCCGTTCCCAAGCCCCCCAAAACAAGTTTGCGTAAGAGGACGCAAAGGCCGCCCCCATTGCGGTCCCCCGCATTTGGAGATAAAATTTATCCCGATACACAAAAAAGTTGTGTGTTAGTGCAAATTCAAGTAATGACATCAAAAACTCAACCAAAGGTGAATCATAATCGGACATCCCCAAATACATCCTCACTGCCTCCATCCCATCACTATGTTTTATTGAGGTATGTAAAGACTCTACGTCCAGTGTGACAAGCCACATATCCTCCTCCAGATGTATGTCCTCAATTTTACATAGAAAATCATTGGTATCCCGGAGTTAGGCCGGCAATGTCTCCACTAGGGGTCTCAAGTGATATTCCAAATATTTGCAAGCCTGTTCACAAAGGCTGCCATTGCCTGAAACAATAGGACGTCCTGGAGGACATTTGGGGTCTTTATGTACCTTAGGTAACAGATATAGGCACGCCACTCTCGGATAGGTTGATACCAGACCATCCACTGCTTCTTTTGAAATCACGCCATTCTGAAAAGCCTCCTCCACCAGTAACTGTAATTCACTGGAAAAAGATAAAGTAGGGTTAAACGTCAAGCGAGTATAGCATCCCTTATCATTCAGTTGTTTAAACGCCTCCCGCTCATAGAGGGATGTAGGCCAGATGACCACATTACCCCCTTTATCTGAGGGTTTAATGACCACCTCCTTCATACTCTTTAATTCCGTTAATGCTTTCCTCTGAGGCCCTGTCAAATTGTCATCATAGATGCCTTTCAGAATTTTCTGAAACTCTTCTGACACCAACTTAACAAATAGATCTATATTAGGATATAGATTTAAAGCAGGAAAGCTCTTATTTTTTGGGAAGACAAACTTACCCCTAGTGTCCATTTCTTCAACAATCTCTCCCATCTCTTCCAATTTTTTTATCGCCTCGGTCTCCTGAGATGTCCAACTGGTCCTATCCCCAGATTTTTCATGGAGTTTTTTTAGGACCAACTTCCAGGCGAATAAGTGAAGATCTTTCACTGCTGCAAAAGAATCGAATTTACACATGGGAGAAAAAGTCAAACCCATACTTAGTACTTCAATCTGTTCGTCCGTTATTTCTATATTAGACAGATTCATCACCTGTAAACCCGATGTGGATGGTTTGACCACACCAGTACGTCGTCTCTTGCCACTATCCCTTGAAAAGAATTCCTTCTGTTTCCCTCTACGAGAGGGATACCTTTGTCCACCACTTGATAATTCCCCCTCCTCGTCAGTAGAGGCCTTAGAGGACATAGATGTCTCATGGCTAATTGTTTCACCACTCTTACACAGCTCAAGCCTATACCCAAGCACTTTAAATTGGCACATGGTTGTAGTGCAAGTTTATTAAAAGCATTTAGAATTGATCGGGTACACATCAATGCACGTGGAGGCAATTGGAGAAAGGCCTTGGCACAGCTTGAGGCCAAATGGATTATGAGGGTTGGATGTGTTCGTCCCAAAGGCCTCAATGAAGTTCTAAGTTTTGCACCATTTTTGTAGGTTGTTTTAATAATAAAGGCATTTTTATTAATAAAGTCTTTTTTATTTAGGTCTTTTTATTCTTGTGATGGCTCAGATGATGAATTGGCGTGGAAGGATGGATCCATTGGAAAATGGGATCTGTGGACATATGGATATCAACCGTCTTGTACCCAGACATATGCATATATATTTTTTTGTATATTGTACTCACTAATGTATTTATATTTAGTAATATATTCTATTATGCACTTTATTGCCTATTTTGCACAGTCCTTGTATATGCAGTGGCATATTCTAGATTAGGTACTATGTACCCTTATATGCACCTTGAGGTTTGTTTACATGTGAGAATGTTGGTCAGGCCGGCCTGTATGTATGGTTATATATTTTATGACTGTTTATATGTATTTGTCTGAAGAAAGGGTACTGAGGAAACATTTGGATTGAAATATCAGAAATCCTACCATTGTGTCCATATTTGGTCCATTAATGAAGATACTGGATCGCCATTGCCATTTTCATGTATTATTTGTATAATTGTGCTTTTAGCCTTATTCTTATGTTATGTACTGCATCCCATATCTGTTTTGATTAAGTTTGCCGATTCTAGGTATAAGGAAAACACTCTGTCATTTTGCAGCTCTTGGACACAGTGGTAGTATTGTTGGAGGATTGCTCCGCCTACCAGGCTGAGTCACTGGCTGTGATGTTGGCTGAGGGCGTGGCGGCCTGTGATTGGTCACGTCCGGTCATGTGATGGGTCACATGGGACGCTAAGGACACTGAGAAATGTAGTTTCCTGGCACCAGTGACTGTGATGTATGCGAGGGGCGGGCCACACGTCTCCTTCTCCGGGATTCTCAGCCTGAGAGTGGGATGACGTGAAGGCTGGTGACTGGCTGCATGGAATCTGGTTGCCAGGTGTGGTGATGTGGCCCCTGGCCGGGTGCATCACACGGGTTATCAATGCATGTCTCTGTTCACATGGGCCGCTTTTCCTGATTGTGTGTGCTGTGTGAAACCTGTCCGATGTACAAGGGGTAAAACAGCTGAGTGTGAGTGCTGAAGATCCGATACATTCATGAGCCTAATGAGCGGCTGAACCTGTGGGGATGAGTGCTTTGCTGGGCTAAAGCTGAATGGTGCACAGGGGGTTAATCACATCTCAGGTTTGTGTGTGAGTGAAGAGGTGCTGATTGACTCACTGTGTTGCAGCTGTGAGTGAGCAGCCTGGATAAGAACCTGCCAGGTGTCTGAGTGAGGGGAGGACGATGGGAATCAGAGAAGTCCAGACCACTGTCATGTGAAGACGTGCTGGAAGTGATGGGAGCCTGCTAGTGCACCTGATGTGTGCATGCCAGCCAGTGTCCAGGACCGAGGACGGCTCAAGGGCCAGGCGGTCACAGCCGACTTTGGGACTGACTGTGTGAGTCATGATATGGTCCCGTTGATTCAGATGTAAGTGTCCTGGATCCCGGTGGATCCGTGGTGGTCTTGCGTGTACTGAGTGACAGGGCTCCTGGTACTATTGTGGGCCCTGAGTGTGTAGCATATTGGTGTATGTAAAAATGCCATGAATGCTGTGTCATGCATGAGTCATAATGGTTTATGAAAAAGTGCCATGTGTGATGACTCGTGTGCAATAGGATGGGGAATGATCCCTGTCAGGGTGATAGACGGTAATAGCCGTCTTTAGAACCAGACTGAGGTCTGCAAGGGTCGGTGGGTGACGCCTTGAAGTTCTGATGACTCGTGTGCAATAGGATGGGGAATGATCCCTGTCAGGGTGATAGACGGTGATAGCCGTCTTTAGAACCAGACTGAGGTCTGCAAGGGTCGGTGGGTGACGCCTTGAAGTTCTGGGGAAAACGTATGGGAATGTCCTGTAATGTAATGTCATATGGGAATGTCATATAATGCAATGTAAGGATATGCATATTATATGTGAAAATGGAAATACAGTGTTATGGTTTATGTGTTGAAAGCGGTTTATGACAGAAATTAATAAATCCGCTGGTTATGTTACGTTGAAATGTAGTCTCTGCTGTCATTTTCCCTGTGCCAAGCGGGTTCCCCTAGGGCGCTACCTCACACAGGTGTAACGGAGCGGCTCGCTGGCGACGTCAGGAAGCACGAGGAGGCAGCTTTGCATAGGTGAGACCAGAAGGGTTTATTTGCTCATAAACCATTCCACAGGGAAAACACACAGCAAACACAGAATCCTAATCACTTTTCCCCTGTGCCTAAGTCCAACATCCCTTACATAGCCGGACACCACGCCCCTGGGAGGGTATGTGAGTCCTGGACCCGCCCGTCACTCTCAGGACTCATAAGCCGGCCCCTTGGTTACTAACAACTCCCTCAGTGTTGCTCTCCACTAAGAGATGCTAATGCCGGCTTACATCACAGACCTCAGGTAGGCATGTGACACATACCTGCCATCCACTATGCGTCCCCTTGCCCTCTTACACACCTCCCCCCTCTGCCGAAAGCCGTCGGGCTCGGGACGGGAGATACGGGAGAGAGCATCAGCGTTGCCATGGAGCTTTCCCGCCCGGTGCTCCACTCGGAAACGAAAGTCCTGCAGGGCCAAAAACCAACGAGTGACCCTCGCGTTTTTCCCCTTCGAGTCCCTCAACCACCGGAGAGGGGCATGGTCAGACACCAACCGGAACTGTCGCCCCAACAAATAGTAACGTAGTGTGTCCACCGCCCACTTTATGGCCAGGCACTCCTTTTCAATCACGGAATAACGCATCTCACTAGGGGACAGTTTCCTGCTCAGGTAGAGGACCGGGTGTTCCTCCCCCTGAATCTCCTGGGACAGGACTGCCCCCAAACCGTTATCTGAGGCATCCGTTTGGAGAACAAATTCCCTCTTGAAGTCGGGAGCGAGCAAGACCGGTCGCCTACAGAGAGCCTCTTTCAATCCCGAAAAGGCAGCTTCCGCCTCCGTCGTCCACTGAGCCATAGACGACTTAGTCCCCTTCAAGAGGTTAGTCAAGGGTGCAGCCATTACAGCAAACTCAGGGATGAACCGCCTGTAGTATCCAACTATACCCAGGAAGCCTCGGACTTGTCTCTTAGACGAGGGTCGCGGCCACTGCTGGATCGCTGCGACCTTTGTGATTTGGGGCTTGATCATGCCTCTGCCAACAACATATCCCAGGTATTTGGCCTCGGACTTCCCCAGGGCACATTTCTTTGGGTTTACCGTAAACCCCGCCGTCCTCAGAGCATCCAGCACCGCTTGGAGCTTCACCAGATGGCTCTGCCAGTCGAGGCTGAAAACCACAATATCGTCCAGATAGGCAGCGGCGTAGTCTTTATGCGGCATGAGGATCCGATCCATGGCCCTTTGAAAAGTGGCTGGGGCCCCCTGCAATCCAAACGGCATTCGGACATAGTGAAAGCACCCATCCGGCGTAGAGAACGCGGTCTTCTCTTTGGCTCCCGATGCCATAGGGATCTGCCAATACCCTTTGGTGAGGTCTAGGGTAGTGATGTACCTGGCGGGTCCCAGGCGCTCGATCAGCTCGTCGACTCGCGGCATGGGATAGGCGTCAAAGTTGGAGACCTCGTTCAGTTTTCGATAATCGTTACAGAATCTCCATTCGCCGTCGGGTTTCGGTACCAATACTATGGGGCTTGACCAACCACTCTTGGATTCCTCTATCACACCCAATTTCAGCATCCGGGCCACCTCCTTGGAGATCACCTCCCGTCGGGCCTCGGGTATCCTATATGGCTTCAGGTTCACCCGCACCTGTGGTTCCGTCAGAATGTCATGTTCTACCACGGTGGTGCACCCTGGCAGCTCTGTGAACAAATTCCTGTTCTGCTGTAACAGCTCTCTACACTGCTGTTTCTTGCTTTCAGAGAGGGTGTCCGCTATGGTCACGGCTTCAATGTCGTTTACCGGCCTGCCCACCGAGCAGGGCACATCTTGGGCCTCCCGATCTCGCCATGCCTTGAGGAGGTTGATATGATAGATTTGGTACGACTTCCTTCATCCCGGTTGGTGGACCTTGTAGTTCACTTCGCCGAGCTTCTCAACGACCTCATATGGCCCTTGCCATTTGGCGAGGAACTTGCTTTCCACTGTGGGTATCAGGACCAGGACCCGGTCCCCGGGATGAAACTGCCGGATTCTGGCGGAGCGGTTGTAGACTCGGGCCTGAGCCTCCTGGGCCCGCAGGAGATATTCCCTTAGGATCGGCATCACTTTCTCCATTCTCTCCTGCATCATGGCGACGTGCTCAATGACACTCCGATGAGGTGTGACTTCGGCTTCCCAGGTTTCCTTGGCTACATCTAGGAGACCGAGTGGATGTCGTCCATACAGGAGCTCGAATGGTGAGAAACCCGTGGAAGCCTGTGGAACCTCCCGAATGGAAAACAGCAGATACGGTAGGAGACAGTCCCAGTCCTTCTCATCCTTCTCTACCACTTTCCTTAACATGCCTTTGAGGGTTTTGTTGAACCTCTCGACAAGGCCGTCTGTTTGAGGATGGTATACAGAAGTCCTCAGCTGGGTGATCTGAAGGACCCTGCACAACTCACTCATCACCTTACTCATGAAGGGGGTACCCTGATCTGTCAGGATTTCTTTTGGTAACCCCGTGCGAGAAAACACCTGAACCAGCTCCTTAGCTATGCTCTTCGCCGAGGAGTTGCGTAAGGGAATCGCTTCGGGGTACCGGGTGGCATAGTCCAGGATAACTAAGATATACTGATGACCCCGAGCCGATTTCACCAGGGGCCCCACCAAGTCCATAGCTATTCTCTCAAAGGGGATTTCGATGATGGGTAATGGTACCAGGGGACTACGAAAGTGCCTGGTAGGGGTGGTTATTTGACAGGTAGGGCAAGATTGGCAGTATCTCGCTATCTCCCGGTGACACCCAGGCCAATAGAACCGTTGCAGTATCCGGTCCTGTGTTTTCTCTACCCCTAGATGACCCCCTAAGATATGGGAATGGGCCATGTTGAGTACTTGCTGCCGATACGGCCCCGGTACTAACAACTGTTCCACCCGGTCGTCCTTCACCTTCGTCACTCGGTATAACAATTCCTCACTTAGCATAAAATGGGGGAACCTAGTGTCGCTCCCTGGCTCCTGTGGGACCCCGTTGATGACCGTGACACTATTGAATGCTTCCCTTAGAGTCAGGTCTTTATGTTGTGCTGTCCCAAAGTTCTCCCTGGTCGCCCCCAAGTTCAGTACCGTGGTCTCGGGCGGTGCTTACTCCTCATCCCCTACGAGGACACCAAGCAGGAACTCAGCCATGTCAGAGTGGGGAGAGGTCGTTTCCACGGGCCCCACTCCCGGACCCTGCCCCCACAGCTGCCAAAATAAACAAAAGTCCCGGCCGATAATGATGGGGTGTAGCAAGTCCTGGACGACTCCGACTTCATGAGTCCTCACCCCATGTGCCGTCTCAATGTCCACTCGAGCTACTGGATAGTCCTTGGCGTCACCGTGGATACACCGCACTCCGACCCTTTTCCCAGGGACCAGGATAAGGGACGGGAAGTCCCTCACCAGAGTAACGAGGCTCCCGGAGTCCAACAGCCCGACCACGCTCCTCCCGTTCACTTTCACCGGACACGCTGGGGGCCCTTCGCTGGATATACTGGTCATACTGCAGACTGAGTATGCAAAATAAGAACAGCGGCGACCCATGCTGCAATCCATCTGTTCAGGGGTCAAGGGACACCGTGCCACAATGTGGCCTGGACCATGGCATCTGTAAACATATGATCTTGCCCGTAGGGACCTTGGGCACCGCCTCCCCCGCCCGTAGGGACCTTGGACACCCCACCCCCTTTTGGGCCTCGGCCCGCGGCTGGGTCCCCCAGTAAGGAGCGGGCAATCTGGCCCCAGGCCCTTCCATCCCCTGGTATCTCTCCACCAGCCCGATAAGGTCATCCGCGTTCTGGGGATCACCCTGGGCAACCCAGGTCTGAACGGATCGTGGCAGGGAGTGTACAAACCGATCCATCACGACACGCTCCACCATCTGTGCTGGCGTAGAGCTCTCCGGCTGAAGCCATTTCTGGACCAAGTGCAACAGGTCGAACATTTGGGAGCGAGGCGGTCTGTCTCGATGATACGCCCATTGGTGAACCCGCTGCGCCCTCACAGTCATTGTCACCCCCAGGCGGGCTAGTATCTCCGTTTTTAACTTGCTATATTCCTTAGCGTCTTGCAGGGCCAAATCATAATAAGCCTTCTGAGGCTCCCCGGATAGATATGGCGCCAGCACCTCTGCCCACTGTGCTGGTGGGAGCCCCTCTCTCTCTGCAACACGCTCAAAAACAGTCAGAAAAGCCTCTATGTCATCTCCTGGAGTCATTTTCTGCAGGGCTCCTCTCACAGCTTTTCTAATAGAAAAATCGCCCACTGACCTTGTCTCTGCTGACGTGCTCCGGACCGCCTCAGCCAGGATATCGATCTGCTGCTGCTGCTGCTGCTGCTGATGCTGGTCTTGCTGTTGCTGACGTTGGAGTTGGATCTGCTGTGTCAGCAGCTTGGTGGTCTCTTGCTGGGCCGCCTGTTGCTGTTGTAAGAGCTGGAGATGTTGAGCCTGCTGGGCCTGCTGAGCTTGTACCAAGTGTCTCATCAGCTCCTCCATGATCTCCGGAGGCTGTGACTGAGTCAGGACAGACTTCACCCAGGACATAAACACCAAAGCCCACCGGTCTCACGTCTTCTGCTGGGAGCTGTGCCCGCATTCAACTCCCCCAATTGTAACGGAGCGGCTCGCTGGCGACGTCAGGAAGCACGAGGAGGCAGCTTTGCATAGGTGAGACCAGAAGGGTTTATTTGCTCATAAACCATTCCACAGGGAAAACACACAGCAAACACAGAATCCTAATCACTTTTCCCCTGTGCCTAAGTCCAACATCCCTTACATAGCCGGACACCACGCCCCTGGGAGGGTATGTGAGTCCTGGACCCGCCCGTCACTCTCAGGACTCATAAGCCGGCCCCTTGGTTACTAACAACTCCCTCAGTGTTGCTCTCCACTAAGAGATGCTAATGCCGGCTTACATCACAGACCTCAGGTAGGCATGTGACACATACCTGCCATCCACTATGCGTCCCCTTGCCCTCTTACACAGGCTACACACAGATACAGGAAAGAAGGGTGATTAACAGACCTGGCTGCTTTAGGAAATTATGTCACACGCCAGTATACCTGGAAGGGTATAAAAAGATCTCATACATGTGTGGAACTACCCCCTTGTGAACAAGCTAAACGCGAAACGTGCATCTAGGGGAGGCAGCCACAAGCAGGTAGCTATTTTCTGACCCTATCCATTGCCCTGATTGTACTTTGTTGGTAACCACTTGGTTTATATATGTGTTGGGGTATGTGGCAATGTTATACTTAGGTGGGCTATTTGGCAAGGAGACATAATTCTTGGTTTCCATGCACCTTTGTGTTGTACCTTGATGGGGGTCCTGCTTGTGTGCCTGCTTGTAACATCTTTGCTGTGAGCTGATATATGTTTTCAATAAAGTTGTTCTGATTATGCAGTATTTTGCCCTTACTCCTGGTCTTTTTCTATGAAGTTTCTTATGGTTGGAGGGCCCTATAATTAATTTTCTTTGGTCAAGTAAATGAATTTACCATTTTAAGGAAGTGGATCTTTTGTAGGATTGCCCTAGGAAGGGCTGCCAAAAATAGGGAGGCATTGCGATGCCCCTGGGAAGAAACATGGAGGATAGTCTCTAAAAATTGTTCCCATTACAAAGGAGCAGGTCTCCTGTACCTGTAATGCCCATTCTGTAAGCATGGACTAAAACATTTACCCCTGGGGATATACATGAAACTAATGCCTAATTTTTGAACGGTTAGGGTCATCATCATCATAAATATGATGTAAAAAAATTATGGTTTTGTGGCATCATGAACCACGGTCACACTGATCATATGATGGTGGCGGATGAGAAGGAGGAGCAGTACAGCAAGTAGCCAAAGACATGAAGATGTGTGGGTGTGCGGGGGTGCATGGCAATCTACCGGCACAAAATTTAAATTCCGCTATCATTTGGTGGTGGGGTGGTGAAGTCAGGCCCAATCCAACCCTTGTTCATCTTGATCAAAGTCAGCCTGTCAGCATTTTCAGTTGACAGGCGGGTGTGTTTATCTGTAATGATTCCACCTGAGGCACTAAAAACACGCTCTGACAAAACTCTAGCGGCAGGGCAGGCCAGGACTTTCAAGGTATAGAGAGCCAATTCCTGCCACGTGTCCAGCTTGGATACCCAATAATTATAAGGCACAGAGGAGTCTAGGAGCACTTAAGTATGATCGGCAAGGTACTCCCTCAGCATCTTGGCAAACTTTGCATTCCTTGTGACACTACCCTGCACCTCAGGTCCTGTGGTACGGGAGGTGCTGAGAAAAGTGTCCCAGATCTTTGAGAGTGCTCCCCTACCTCTGCTGGATTGGACTTGTGCCTTTCTCGGCTGGAGGACGCCTTGGTTGTCCACTGAATAGTGACCTCTGCCGCTAGCATTTTCTGAAGGGAATTTTTTGACCAATTCCGCGACTATGGCCTTCTGGTACTGCAGTATTTTTGTAAACCTCTCTGCCTCGGGAATAAGAGAAATAATGTTCTCTTTGTAGTGTGGGTCTAAAAGTGTCACTAACCAGTAATGAGTGTCCGTCAAGATCTTGATAACGTGAGGGTCACGAGACAGGCAGCGTAACATAAAGTCAGCCATGTGAGCCAGACTGTTAACAAGCAAGACTTCAGGGTCCTCACCAACAGCATGACTGGCCATGCTGACCTCCTCCTCCTCTCCCCTGTCCTCTGGCCATCCACACTGAACCGATGGTCTGACGGTTGTGCATGTATTACCGTCAATTCCGCATGAAAGTAGCTCTATTTCTTCATCCTCCTCGTCATAGTCCTCCAATGCACGTTGGGATGAGATGAGGCTGGGCTGTGTGTAATCACCCAGTACGGTTTCTTGCTGCAAGTCATCGTGCTCCGCCTGCAATGCATCGTCTTTGATTTTGAGCAGAGAGCGTTTTAGAAGACAGAGAAGCAAGATGGTGACGCTAATGATGGCGTCATCGCCGCTCACCATCTAGGTGGAGTCCTCAAAGTTTTGGAAGACGGTACATATGTCAGACATCCATGTCCACTCCTGAGGTCTTACAGTTAGGGCCAGAAATATTTGGACAGTGACACAATTTTCGCGAGTTGGGCTCTGCATGCCACCACATTGGATTTGGAATGAAACCTCTACAACAGAATTCAAGTGCAGATTGTAACGTTTAATTTGAAGGGTTGAATAAAAGTATCTGATAGAAAATGTAGGAATTGTACACATTTCTTTACAAACACTCCACATTTTAGGAAGTCAAAAGTAATTGGACAAATAAACATAACCCAAACAAAATATTTTTATTTTCAATATTTTGTTGCGAATCCTTTGGAGGCAATCACTGCCTTAAGTCTGGAACCCATGGACATCACCAAACGCTGGGTTCCTCCTTCTTAATGCTTTGCCAAGCCTTTACAGCCGCAGCCTTCAGGTCTTGCTTGTTTGTGGGTCTTTCCGTCTTAAGTCTGGATTTGAGCAAGTGAAATGCATGCTCAATTGGGTTAAGATCTGGTGATTGACTTGGCCATTGCAGAATGTTCCACTTTTTTGCACTCATGAACTCCTGGATAGCTTTGGCTGTATGCTTGGGGTCATTGTCCATCTGTACTATGAAGCGCCGTCCAATCAACTTTGCAGCATTTGGCTGAATCTGGGCTGAAAGTATATCCCGGTACACTTCAGAATTCATCCGGCTACTCTTGTCTGCTGTTATGTCATCAATAAACACAAGTGACCCAGTGCCATTGAAAGCCATGCATGCCCATGCCATCACGTTGCCTCCACCATGTTTTACAGAGGATGTGGTGTGCCTTGGATCATTTGCCGTTCCCTTTCTTCTCCAAACTTTTTTCTTCCCATCATTCTGGTACAGGTTGATCTTTGTCTCATCTGTCCATAGAATACTTTTCCAGAACTGAGCTGGCTTCTTGAGGTGTTTTTCAGCAAATTTAACTCTGGCCTGTCTATTTTTGGAATTGATGAATGGTTTGCATCTAGATGTCAACCCTTTGTATTTACTGTCATGGAGTCTTCTCTTTACTGTTGACTTAGAGACAGATACACCTACTTCACTGAGAGTGTTCTGGACTTCAGTTGATGTTGTGAACGGGTTCTTCTTCACCAAATAAAGTATGCGGCGATCATCCACCACTGTTGTCATCCGTGGACGCCCAGGCCTTTTAGAGTTCCCAAGCTCACCAGTCAATTCCTTTTTTCTCAGAATGTACCCAACTGTTGATTTTGCTACTCCAAGCATGTCTGCTATCTCTCTGATGGATTTTTTCTTTTTTTTCAGCCTCAGGATGTTCTGCTTCACCTCAATTGAGAGTTCCTTTGACCGCATGTTGTCTGGTCACAGCAACAGCTTCCAAATGCAAAACCACACACCTGGAATCCACCCCTGATCTTTTAACTACTTCATTGATTACAGGTTAACGAGGGAGACGCCTTCAGAGTTAATTGCAGTCCTTAGAGTCCATTGTCCAATTACTTTTGGTCCCTTGAAAAAGAGGAGGCTATGCATTACAGAGCTATGATTCCTAAACCCTTTCTCCGATTTGGATGTGGAAACTCTCATATTGCAGCTGGGAGTGTGCACTTTCAGCCCATATTATATATATAATTGTATTTCTGAACATGTTTTTGTAAACAGCTAAAATAACAAAACTTGTGTCACTGTCCAAATATTTCTGGCCCTAACTGTATATGTGGAGTTTGAACCGTATCCCGACGGCCTAGTTGATGCTGGTACTCAACAACTGCCCTCTTCTGCTCACAAATCCTGCACGCTCACAAATCCTGACCAACATGTGCAGTGTGGAATTCCAATGCGTGGGGACATCACACACCAGTCTGTGAGCCATAAGCTGCAAATGACGCTGAAAGCCGTCAAGGCCGGCAGAAGCAGCAGATGACTTTCTAAAATGGGCACAGAGGTGGCGTACTTTAATGAGCAGATCCGACAGCAGCTCCGGGTAGGATTTAAGAAACCGCTGAACCACGAGTTTGAGCACATGGGCCACGCATGGAACATGTTTCAGCTCGCCTCGCCTCAGAGCCACCACAAGGTTCCGGCCATTGTCACACACGACCATGCCTGGCTGTAGGTTCAGCGATGTGAGCCAGTGATCTGCCTGCTGTTTCAGAGCTGTCCACAACTCTTCAGCATTGTGGGGTTTGTCACCTACGCATATTAGCTTCAGCACAGCCTGTTGCCGCTTAGCCGAGGCAGTGCTGCAGTGCTTCAAGCTTGGGACTGGAGTGAGGGTGAAGTGGAGGAAGAGGAGGAGGCTGAGGAGTATGACATGCCAGAGCTGTACACTGTGGGTGAAACCCTGACTGAGTTAGGGCCTGCAATCCTTGGTGTCGGAAGGAAGTGTTCCGTCCCAAGCTCAGACTGGGTCCCGGCTTCCAGAATATTAACCCAGTGTGCCATCAGCGAGATGTACCGGCCCTGCCCACATGTCCGTGGTTAGGTGGACTTTCCCTGAAACTGCGTTGTTAAGGGCACGCATGATGTTTTGTGACACGTGCTTATGTAATGCGGGACGGCACACTGGGAAAAATAGTGGCGGCTGGGGACTGAGTAACGTGGGACACCCGCCGCCATCAGGTTGCGCAATGCTTCCTTCTCCACCAGCCTAAAAGGCAACATTTCCAGCGCAAGCAGTCGCGAAATATGTACATTTAGAACTGAGGAATGTGGGGCGTTGGCAGTGTATTTGCGCCTGCGTTCCAAAGATTGGTGTATGGATAACTGAACGCTGCGCTGGGACAAGGACATGGCTGATGATGGTGCTATTTCTGCTTGTGCAAGTACAGGTGAAGGACAGGAGGCATCACGCATGCAGTATGGACAGGGGATTGGCTTGCACGCACAACAGTGGAAGATGCAGCGGTGTCACCCGCACACACTGCTCCTGGACTCTGCTGTACATCCTACAAAGTCGGGTGCTTTGCTGACATGTGCCTGATCATGCTGGTGGTGGTCAGGCTGCTACCCCTGCTGATGCTGGCATGGCAGGTGTTGCAAATGGCCATTTTCGAATTAACTGCAGACACCTTAAAAAACAGCCTGACTTGGGAAGACCTAACAGTTATACTGGCAACTTCACTCATGTGGGAACGGTTGCCTGCCTTCTGCCTGCGGACACCACCCTGCTTCTTCCGGCCTGTTCTAATGTTACGCCTAACTCTCCCTGTGCACTGCTGTGCTCGCTGTGCATGTCCTCCTGCCAGGTTGGGTCAGTTACTGGGAACATCCACCACGTCGTTTTCCACTTCCGCACCCTGGTCCTCCTCCTGACTTTCTGGCAATTGTGTCTCATCATCGTCCACCTCTTGTTGAGACACGTTCCCACCGTTGCCTTCGTGAGACCGTGGCTGCTCAAATATTTGGGCATCAATACATAGGATCTCCTCATGACCCACTTCAACTGGAGCTGGCGAGAGGCCGGAATCTACTAATGGATAAGTGAACAGCTCTTCAGAGTGTCCAAGAGTGGGATCAGTTATGTCCGGGGCCGGGCACTCGGCATGGTGGGAGGAAGGAGTATCAAGGTGTTTAATGTGAGGTCCAGTCTCACGGCTACTGACAGTTGACCGTGTGGAAGACAGGGTATTTCTGGTGGTGGCAAACTGACTGGAAGCATTATCTGCTATCCAACTAACAACCTGTTGACAATGGTCTTGGTTTAATAGTGGAGTACTGCTGCGGTCCCCTTGAAATTGGGACAGGAAGGTCGAGCGAGATGATGTGGGTGTTTGTCGTGGCGCAATTTGAGCTTGCACACGGACTCGGCCTCTCCTGCACCACCATCACTTCCAGTTCCTTGTCCCTTGCCAGCGACCTTGCGCATTTTCAATGTTGTGCTGCCTGTATACAGCTAAATGAAGGCGTCCAAGAAATGATTTTTAGCAGCACACTGAGATTAGAGATTAAGGCCCTGCAGGTGGACTAGTCAGGCACAAACACTGACGAGAATAGCGAGTCTTTTGGCGTATCCTAATTTGCGCTGCAACGTACTCCTACCGCACACAAATGTTAGATGAATGCAGACAAGATTTGGTTTTTAGCACGACACTGAGAGTAGAGATTAAGGCCCTGCAGGTGGACTAGTCAGGCACAAACACTGACGAGAATAGCGAGTCTTTTGGCGTATCCTAATTTGCGCTGCAACGTACTCCTACCGCACACAAATGTTAGATGAATGCAGACAAGATTTGGTTTTTAGCACGACACTGAGAGTAGAGATTAAGGCCCTGCAAGTGGACTAGTCAGACACAAACGCTGATGAGAATAGCGAGTCTTTTTGCGTGTCCTAATTTATGTTAAAACCTACTCCTGCCTATAGAGAGCTAAATTAATCCCTAAGAGCACTGTTTTGGGATGGATGGATGAGATTTCAAGCCTGTACATCAGCCCCAGATGTGATGCAGGCTGGTATACTGGCACAACGAAGTTTGCTATATACCCTGCCTTCCTGCCTGCCTGTATACAGCTCTATTAGTCCTCAGAAGGACTGTCCCTGGCTCTGTAAAGAGCGCCAACATGCAGGGAGGTGGACCCCGAGCATAGCAAGAGTATTGCGAGATTACTTGGTACTCGCCGAGTACCCCCAGTACCGAGTTATTCGTCTGAGTATCGAGTAGTGACAAGCATACTCGCTCATCCCTACCTACCATCCCTTCAACAGACCCTTACACAGTATAATATGCAAACACTGGCCCCTGCTGGGGACAGCGTATCCTAATGTTCCAGAATTCAGAGACCAACCACTAGTGTGCCGCAAAAGACCCAACACTCTCAGAGACCAACTAGTGAGGGCTGATATTGGAACACAGAAAATACCAAAAACCCAACGATTCCTTTCAACACCGAAACAGGAGACCTTCCCATGCCTGGGATACATTCACTGTTTTAATATTACAAATATAATAGTCAGTACTTTACACACCCTAGGACAGGGAAGGCTTATTCCATAAAAGTTTTCTACACATGTGAATCATCATATGTAGTCTATCTCATTAAATGCCCATGCGGCCTCAGGTTTGTTGGCGAGACAACCCAGCATGCCCGGGACCGCATTGGGAAACACAAGTCTACTTTCGGTGTGGCCATAACATGCACCCCTTCAACGAACACCGACACACCGTAGCCCAATTGAAGTACCAAATTATAGAGCAAGTTCATGTTAGCAGACAGGGTGGCAATAGGGTCCAGACATTAAAGGAACGTGAATCTTACTGGATTCACCACTTACAAACGCTTACACCCCACGGCCTCAATAGGCAACACGATGTATCACCCTCTGGTTAATCATGTTGCTTAGCTCACTCAATATTGTAGACTGGTTGTGTAGCTCCTTGACATATATCCCCTTTCCTGACTGTCATTAACATGTGCTATGGAATCCCACTCTTTGTGACATATTATGAAGTGACCTGGTTGTCTATGGTTTGATATTATGTATAATCAGTTACACATTTCTGTTCCATACTTGCTCAGTATTTTGTTCCTATAGGTGCCATGAAGAACTATGTTTGACAAAACTGTGATCACTATATTTAATATATGTGGCGCCCCGCATCGAGTGCGTCACAAGAGGGTATTGCAGCCAAAAATGCAGCAGCAATATTCTCTGACTCAGCAGTCACACGGTTAACTCAGAGATCCATACCCTGCATGCATCACCTAGCATAAAGGGCCAATAAGGTCCTGGTGGGCGGAGTGTAGTGGTAGTGTGTAGTGGAAGTTTAAGTTTAGATCCCCTGCTCTGCAACCTAGGAGAGGGGGTTGCACAGTTCCGTGCGGCCCCCTGGCCACCTTCCCTGGCCCTCTCCCTACCGTCACCCGGTTGAGCACCATCAATCTCGGTGCCTAATCAACCGAACTACAGGCATCAACATGCGGGTCCAAAATCATCCCGTGCCCATCTACAGCCGGTTTACTGGTACCGAAGCTAGCAGCAGTTCAGCTCTGCTATGCAAACAAGAGGAGTGGAGTGACCACTTTACAGGAGCACCCCACCACCGCCATACTCAGTCGTCTAGCCAGCGGTGTACCCACCAAAGGACCCAAGGCTCCCCAAAGCATCCGGAACATATACCCTGGATAGGGCATTCAAGCAGCCTCCTTGTATCCGATCTGGCATACCTGGGCGACAACGGCAACATACTTAGTTAGAATGGAGGAACACCGCGGATCACTGAGAAACACTAGTCATTGCTGAGTCCACCCAGTCCACTACCCGCAACTGTATACCATGTACTGCCTGCTGGTTACAGTAAAGAACCCATTACAGAGACTTACAATGTCCGTGCCTTCTTATGAACTGTTTATCCGCATGCTAAGGTAACCGCAGCTGCCTCAGAACATCTTGTGCAGCTCCTGGCTCCGGGGATCACCGCTCAGCCTGTGGGGAGCGTTCCATCTTGCTGCATTCCATCCTCCGGAGGCCCCGCAGCGCCAGTAAAGTTACCGGGACTCTCATAGGTGGCGTCACGAAACAAATTAACCCCTAATCTGTTCACTCAACGAGGTCTTTATTGATCTGTACCACCGGGCCTCACTACTGGCAGGTGCAGTCCATCCGTGACAAGAAGGAGGAAAGAAAACGTCTTTCAACCGGAGTCTAGGCCTCGGTGAGTCAGAATTTTGCGTCACGAACAGGATAGGAGCAGGCCCGTTCCCTAACGGGTATTATGTACTTAAAAAGACTTTATTTCATCAATTTGGGCTTTGTTCATCCCAAAAAGAACTTTTCCCGCCTTTTTACTGTTGGGCCAAGATGGCGTCCAAGATGACGATGCCTGCCATGAGGATCACCACGTGCAAGCCCAGGGGTGAGCCACCGCCCCTCTTTGTGGGAGGGCCAAAGGCAAAGGCGCCAAAATCATTGTCCGCCCTGATTGCTCGAAACAACCATGGGGGCGGACCAAAGACTTTTTCCCACAATTGGACTACAAAAGCCCCAAGGAAGTGGGATTGACAGACACACACAGAGACTCTTCTTCACCAGCTCTCAGACGGAACGGTTACCGGTTGAGACGGGTGTGGTTCCCTCTACAAGAAGATGGCCAGCATGAGACTCCAAGACCTGATGCAACAAGTGGAAGCCGAGGCCAGAGCAGCCATAGGCCACCCCGGTCCGGGTCCTGTCCTTACCATTGACAGCAGCCCCGACTTTTGGCAGGAGGCTCTGCAAGACCTCAGAGTGCGGCTAATGGAAACGGTTGAGTGGACAATCCGCAGTTGGAGCGCGAGCTTGGGCAGCAGACTACATCGTGCGATGCAGCAGAGCCGCTCGGGTGCAACCACTCCAGGACTGGATGAGATCTCCAGTTTCACCGCCTCGCCACCGTCCACTACCTACCCTGCATCCTCACCGGAGCCCATAGACTGCATCCTTCCAATGAGGCCCACAATCAACCCCGCTCAAGCGACCGAAGCTGCTGCCAAGCCGGTTCCAGAGCTGGAGCTTCCAACCAGCTCCCCTGAAGAAGTGGATACTTACCTGGTTCCTATTGCAGAACCCACAGCCAGTTTCTATACTACCTCAGAGACTGTTACCCGTTTCTCCCAAGAACCGGAGGTCTCCTCTGCTACTTCAGGAGCCTACCTGGTCACCGGGACTGAAACGCCAATTCCCGATATAACAGATGAAGAGGCAGGCAGCCTGGAAGCCCTGCAGCACGACCCCGAGGAGAATTCTGTAGCACAGCCGCCCATCGACCCGGAGGAATTCCATTCAACATCTCTACCCGCCGAGCAGCCCGATGTGATCGTTGAGGGAGAGGAGGATGATGACGACGACGAGACCCACAGCACCGCTGAGGACCTCTACGCCGGATTTGCCTGCGGAGATACCGTGGACCCTTCGGCCGAGCGACCTGCTCGGGTGTGTTGGTCGGGTACTGCTGCAGCGCCTTCTCCGCTGCCATTTAACCGGGTGCCCATCCAGACTGCCCACCAAACTCAAGCCGTTCAGCAGCCTACACGTCGCAGTAACTTTATTCACACTCCACATCGCACTGACGAAGATGTACATTGCATCCGCAGGGAGGAGTGGCAGGCTCGTATGCGCGCCAACATGCTGGCTCGTGCCGAGGTTCGCCGCCAACCCCTGCTATCTGATGAACTCCGCAAGAAAGGAAGGGTGAGCACTTTCAACCTATCCACCGGGTGGGGTTTTGCCAGGGAGGAGGGCGTGCATGAGGAAGTGTTTGTGGGGAGGCGCGATGTAGAGTCACACTTACCGAGGGGGCATCCAGACCGCGACTTGTATAGAGGGGACATTATAACCTACGAGAGGCACGCGTGCTGTGATGGGTGGTTCGCTATACGGGTGCGCAATACTGCCCTTCATAAGTGACTTACTTTTTGAACTTTGCAAAGAGACTTCTCCCTGTTTAATCGCTAACACCGCGACTTGGCGGCTACAGCCTGGACTCAAAATAAGGACAGCCGACTGCCCGCCGGGTCCGTGAATGTGTTAACCTGTTTTCTTTTGCCTGCAACATCTACAGCAAATGTTTACCTGTTACTAATAAAAGTGTTACTTTTATTACCTGTTAAAAAATACAA
Source organism: Allobates femoralis (assembly GCA_033576535.1). NCBI lineage: Eukaryota > Metazoa > Chordata > Amphibia > Anura > Aromobatidae > Allobates > Allobates femoralis. Next base: position 115,895,557 of record JARQOC010000011.1, read on the forward strand.
AATACCTCTGTAATGTTAGCGGGACACTTGGGGACAAGTGTATTTCACCAAGGGGGAGTGTGGCGCCCCGCATCGAGTGCGTCACAAGAGGGTATTGCAGCCAAAAATGCAGCAGCAATATTCTCTGACTCAGCAGTCACACGGTTAACTCAGAGATCCATACCCTGCATGCATCACCTAGCATAGAGGGCCAATAAGGTCCTGGTGGGTGGAGTGTAGTGGTAGTGTATAGTGGAAGTTTAAGTTTAGTTTAGAGTCCAAGAGAGACTGGAAAAGGAGTAGCAGCAACGTAGAAGTGGGAAGCAAGATCCCCTGCTCTGCAACCTAGGAGAGGGGGTTGCACAGTTCCGTGCGGCCCCCTGGCCACCTTCCCTGGCCGCCTCCCTACCGTCACCCGGTTGTGCACCATCAATCTCGGTGCCTAATAAACCGAACTACGGGCATCAAAATGCGGGTCCAAAATCATCCCGTGCCCATCTACAGCTGGTTTGCTGGTACCGAAGCTAGCAGCAGTTCAGCTCTGCCATGCGAACCAGAGGAGTGGAGGGACCGCTTTACAGGAGCACCCCACCACCGCCATACTCAGTCGTCTAGCCAGCGGTGTACCCACCAAAAGGCCCAAGGCTCCCCAAAGCATCCGGAACGTATACCCCGGATGGGACATTCAAGCAGCCTCCTTGTATCTGATCTGGCATACCTGGGCGACAACGGCAACATACTTAGTTAGAATGGAGGGACACCGCGGATCTCTGAGAAACACTGGTCATTGCTGAGTCCACCCAGTCCACTACCCGCAACTGTATACCATGTACTGCCTGCTGGTTACAGTAAAGAACCCATTACAGAGACTTACAATGTCCGTGCCTTCTTATGAACTGTTTATCCGCATGCTAAGGTAACCGCAGCTGCCTCAGAACATCTTGTGCAGCTCCTGGCTCCGGGGATCACCGCTCAGCCTGTGGGGAGCGTTCCATCTTGCTGCATTTCATCCCCCGGAGGCCCCGCAGCGCCGGTAAAGTTACCGGAACTCTCATTGGTGGCGTCACAAAACAAATTAACCCCTAATCTGTTCACTCAACGATGTCTTTATTGATCTGTACCACCGGGCCTCACTACCGGCAGGCGCAGTCCATCCGTGACAAGAAGGAGGAAAGAAAACGCCTGTCAACCGGAGTCTAGGACTCGGTGAGTCATATATATTATACCATCTGTCCTTTAGATGGATAATATTACCCTAATCCTAAGTACATCATTCATTTTAAGTCCCCTATCTCTTTCCTTGCTGGTGTTTTCCCAGCAGTTATATCAACCTAATCCTACTGTGCATCCTTAATATTATTATAATACTTGTTTGCATGTTATGAAACTTCCCCCAGTGTTGTTGTGCCTCTAACAATTGTATTCTCCTCTTTTCCAGTAGAGATTCTTTGCTGGCATCGAGTGAGGCGGGTCCTATGGTCACCTGACCCACAACGAGCGCCGTCATCACAACGTCACTTCCGGCGCACGCGCAACTGACCCTGCTTGCGTTCCACGTCGGGCGGCTTCCTGCATTCCAAGGGCAGGAAGGTGGAAGTCGACCCGGCGTGGGTGCAGCACAGCATGCCCACAAAACTTTATAACCCCTGAATAGAGTTGAGCCGCCACCCCGGTGTTCGTGTTCGATTCGCCGAATCGACGGGGTGTTCGACGAATGTTCGTCGAATGCTCGACGAACATCGTCGAACATCCCGGAACTCGAAAAAAACGGGCTTGTGGGGCTGTTTCACTTCCACAATGTATATACATACATTGTGGAAGTGAAATAAAGTCAAATAAAGTGTAAAAAATAAAAAAAATAATGTATGCTCACCTGTCCGCGGTCCACCGAAGCCTCCGGTATGGTCCTGTGTCTTCCAGGAACTGTGGTGACGTCAGTTCTCGCGGGAACTCCGGTCACATGACCGGAGTTCCGCGAGAACGTGACATCACCACAGGTCCTGGAAGCACCGGACCTTGCCAGAAAGCTTAAAATAGATAACTTTTACTTAAAGAAAGGGTCCGAATCATAAAAATATCTATTTTAAGCTTTCCGGCAAGGTCCTATTGCTTCCAGGACCTGTGGTGACGTCACGTTCTTAGAGATGAGCGATGTTCGATTCGAATAGTTCGCCAATCTCAAATTCGAGTTGATTTTGGCGCTATTCGAGTCATTCGCCGAATTCGAACAATTTGGTTCAAATTCGGCGAATATCGAACATGTTCGATTTTGGTTAGAAAATGCGGCAGATGCGGTCAGAAAACCGCATCTGACGCATTTTGAGCCAAAATAAACATTACTTAAATGAAAAAAAGTGTTAAAAATAAAAAAATAATGTATGCTCACCTGTCCGCGGTCCACCGAAGCCTCCGGTATGGTCCTGTGTCTTCCAGGACCTGTGGTGACGTCAGTTCTCGCGGGAACTCCGGTCACATGACCGGAGTTCCCGCGAGAACGTGACGTCACCACAGGTCCTGGAAGCAATAGGACCTTGCCGGAAAGCTTAAAATAGATATTTTTATGATTCGGACCCTTTCTTTAAGTAAAAGTTATCTATTTTAAGCTTTCCGGCAAGGTCCGGTGCTTCCAGGACCTGTGGTGACGTCACGTTCTCGCGGAACTCCGGTCATGTGACCGGAGTTCCCGCGAGAACTGACGTCACCACAGGTCCTGGAAGACACAGGACCATACCGGAGGCTTCGGTGGACCGCGGACAGGTGAGCATACATTATTTTTTTATTTTTAACACTTTCTTTAATTTAGGTAATGTATATTTTGGCTCAAAATGCATCAGATGCGGTTTTCTGACCACATCTGCCGCATTTTCGAACCAAAATCGAACATGTTCGATATTCGCCGAATTTGAACCAAATTGTTCGAATTCGGCGAATGACTCGAATAGCGCCAAAATCAACTCGAATTTGAGATTGGCGAACTATTCGAATCGAACATCGCTCATCTCTACCCCTGAAGCACTGAAATGCTGTCCCCACCATCCCAGTACGCTGCACAGCTGCTCTGCACCAGGTAATTGCACCAGCACAACTGGGATGTATTCCCAGTTATACACATGGCACCTTTTGATCCATTGTGCTTTTTTTATAGACATGTAGCATTCTCTCTTGAAAACACCTCGGCCAATAAGGGCACATCACAAACCAGGGCATTGACCGCTTTCCATACTAAGGTGAACAATATATCTGTTATATGACTAAATGTGACATGGGGTTACCCTGACGATTGATACCATTGCCCCAGGCATTGCTCTTGCCACACTTATCCTAGGTAAGTCAATGCTGCACCACTGTTTATGCAGTAGATTACCCTACTGTTTATTCCCATTTCCTCCCCTCCTTCTTTCTTCTCTAAAGCCCCATTCACACATAACGAGATCATTAACGAGATCGTTGTAACATCACAGGTTTTTGTGACGTTACAATGATCTCTCCAGCGATGTCACTATGTGTGACATCTAGTAGCGATCAGGCTCCTGCTGTGAGGTCGCTGATCATTACAAATGGCTCAAGACCATTTGTTGGTCGTTGGTCTCCCGCTGGACAGCACGCATCGCTGCGTGTGACATCGAGAGACCAGCGATCAGTGACATCACAGGCTGGTAGCCATGGTAAGCAGTGGGTATCTAAGCAGCGCGCGCTGCCTAGGTACCCGGTGTTTATCATAGTTACCAGCTTCCTCCCTGCTTAGCACAGCCTGTAAGCAGGAAAGAAGCTGGTAACTATGATAAACAGTGGGTATCTAAACAGCGCACGCTGCCTAGATACCCAGTGTTTATCAAAGTTACCAGCTTCCTCCCTGCTTATAGGCTGAGCTGAGCAGGGAGGAAGCTGGTAACATCGCTTCCAGCGATGTGGAGGTGGCTCACAGGTCCCTGGTTTCTGGGGAGATCTGCCTGTTTGAAAGCTCCCCAGCGACCAGATAACGACGCTCCAGTGATCTCGGCAGGTCGTTATCGCTGTCGGGATCGCTGGAGCGTCGTTGTGTGTGACTGGACCTTTAGTTTGAGAAAATCTCTTTAGCTTTACTCCTCTTTTTCACCCTTTGTATATCCTTATACCAACTGAAGGTAATATTCCTTTAAATACAGCCATTATGATGTAATAACTGGTTGTTTCTTTACACAGATGATTTTCACTGGTATCCAACTAGCGATTTGTTTGCAGTTTTTCTTTTTAAGCACAATCCATATAGGTATGGGTTTTTGTTATTTATCGCATTGTATATGAAAACATATGTACAATACTGTTATTTTATATGTATTTCAGTAGGTTACTGTAATTTTTTTTTTTTGCCACAAGATATGTATGTACCGTGTATCTGTAATATGTATCATGTATGACTTTTTGTTATTGTCTTTGTTCTTCTTTTTTTTGTTTTTTTTAAATTCTTTATTTTCACATTTTTAAATTTGTATACAACACGAACAAAATGCGTATATTTGTCAAAACATCGGTCTTAAGCGCTTCTTTTACAATCATACAGATTTTCTGCAATAACATTAACATCCCAAATCTCTGAACCCTCGGAGGTAAGCACTCCTGCTTACCGGTCTGCTTATTGCAATAGACGAGAGTCCAGACTCCAACTGATTTTAACAATTGAACAATCTCTCTATTCTTTCTCCACAAAAGTCACCCTTTCCGTGTTCCGTTTGTTGCTTTTTCAGAGAGACCCATCATGTTCTTAAGTATATCACCAACTTAAATGTCCGCAGATATCAACATATGTAACCAAAAAAAAAAGAGAAAAAGAGGAGAAAAAGAAGAGAATAGGAACCTACTGGAAGACAAGAAGAAAAGAAGAGAGAAGAGAGATAAAGGGGGGAGTACAAGGGAGGATGGGAGTTGGGTAAACGGATCTGTGGGTGGGAGGACAGGGGAGGTCGTCCAAACCCAGGACATATTGTAGATGGAATGGTGAGAGAGGGAGGGCCAACCTAGGTATGTTTCTCATGACACGTCTTTCGCAGACTATGTCATGCAGTCTATCAACAACCGATCGTATTCGGGGGTTTGTTGAAAGTCCATCCACTTGTACCAAGTGGCCCAGTGTCTCAGGTAAGAGTCATTCATGGAAGCTGTCAGATCTTCCATTAGCATCAGTTCGTTTATTTTACTAACCCAGTGAGAAAGACGAGGAGCAGATGTCGTACCCCAGAGGGCAGGTATACATGCCCTCGCTGCTATGATCAAGAATTTCAACAGAGAATGTTTATACCTTTTTTCAGGCATGTTTGTTAGGTGCAACAGGACCGCTGCTGGAGTAAGAGGGTCCGCGTAACCCGTCACCTTAGCCGCCACAGTCTCTACTCCCTCCCAGAATTCCCTGAGACCTTCGCAGTTCCAAAAGATATGGACCATAGAACCCACCTCTGCTTTACAGCGCCAACATTGGGGGTCCGCCGATGGGTACATGATATGCAACCTCTCAGGCACTCTGTACCACCTAGTTACAATTTTATATCCCGCCTCTTGTTGTTTCGAGCTGATAGAGGTGCTGTGTGCTAAACTGCAGATTCTGTTTATCTGGGTGACTGAGAATGTCATTCCCAATTCCTTCTCCCAGTTAGCTAGAAAGTATGGGGGTTTTTGATCCGGGGGGGTGTTCAACATCGCATAGACCAGGGAAAGCACATGTCTCACCGGTCCTTTCCCAGAGCAAAGGGTCTCAAACTGTGTCAAAGGGTTTACGTAGTAGCGCCGTGGTTGGCAGGAAGTCAAGAAATGCCTTATCTGTAAGGATCTCCACCATCCCAAAGGGGCGGGTGTCTCCAGGCTCCTTAGGGCGTTCAGGGATGGCCATTCGTCTCCATCTCTAAAGGACTCGACTCTGTCCCTATCTGCCTCGATCCATTTTTTAAAAACTCCATCGTTTCTCACTTGACTAAAGTCTGGATGGCACAATACAGACGTGAGTCTAGAGTATGTAGGGATCATGAATGATCTGGTCCACAGAGCCGAGCAGTAATGTGCTGTTGATCCCAGAGTGGGATGTGAGCCTATTTCCTTCTGCGTCGCTGATAACAGCCAAGGGAGTCTAGACAGGGGGACAGAGCTGAAAGCCTGCTCTATGTCCACCCATGCCTTTCCTTCTGCATTTCTGCACCAGTCTACCATTCTGGCAAAATGTACCGCCAGATGGTAAAGTTTAAAGTTCGGCAAGCCGATGCCACCCTTTGATTTAGGCCGCGACAATAACGCTTTGCTGATCCGGGCTTTTTCCCCCCCCCATACGAAAGAGGTCTGGAGAGAAGAAATAGCTTGAAAAAAAGAGGCCGGGATTCTCACCGGTAACGCTTGCAGGAGGTATAGGAGGACGTTCATTCGGAGCACATGGGTACGCCCCAGCCAAGAAAAAGAGACCCTCGACCATCTCTCACAGTCCTTCTTTAAGTTAGCCAGAAGAGGCGGAAAATTTAATTTAAAAGCATGTCCGGGTTAGCTGCTAGTTTGATCCCTAAATATTGAATGGATGTGGCATTCCATTTAAAACTAAAAGATGTTTGTAGTTCTGTCGCAGTCCCCGACGGCAGGTTTATATTAAGAACCTCCGATTTTTTAAAGTTAATTTTAAAATTCGACAATCTGGAGAATGCCTGGATTTCTTTCATCAGACTAGGAAGGGATGTCTTAGGTTTAGTCAAGAAGAAGAGGAGGTCGTCAGCGTATGCCGCTATCTTGTGTTCTACCCCCCCTACTTTTATCCCAGTGATATCTGGATTAGCCCTGACTTTCCTCAGTAAAGGTTCAATCGTGAGAACAAAGATCAAGGGCGACAACGGACATCCTTGCCTGGTTCCGTTGTATATCGCAAACGGGTCCGAAAGTCACCCGTTCACTCTGACCCTGGCTGTCGGACCAGTGTATAGGGCCATAATCCAATTCATCATATTTGGTCCCAGGCCCAGACGCCCGAGAGCCTCCCTCAGGAAACTCCAATTGACCCGATCAAACGCTTTCTCTGCGTCAGTTGATAAAAAGATGGAGGGGACTCTCAGGCCCCTGGCCCCGTGAACCAAATTGATCGCTTTAACCGCATTATCCCGTGCCTCTCTACCCAAAGTGAATCCCGCTTGATCTTTGTGTACAATCTCCCCCATGGTGGGAGCTAGTCTCAATGCTAGAATCTTTGCAAACAGTTTTAGATCCACATTCAGAAGCGATATGGGTCTATAACTTGCACATTGAGCCGGATCCTTTCCCTCTTTAGGTATCACCACTACGTGTGCCCTGAGGGTGTCACCATGGGGGGGACGCCCACTTTTCAGGTCAATATGGATCTCTTACCTGGATCATGAAGCCCTCGGACATTAATAGTACCACATCGTAGCGTTGACTTGTCTCCGGTCGGCATATTTGTCGAGATTGAAGCGCTCCTCTCCCTCTCTCCCCCACCGATGAAAGGACAAGTAAAAGGAGTGTTGGGGGGGATAGGTATAATAAATGATATTAAAAAAGAGAGATTGGTAAAGTGGGAAGGGCAAGAGAGATGGGAAGAAAGGCAAGAAAATCGAAAAGGTTAGGATTTAGATAAATGCAATGGTAATGTCAATCAACTGAAATTTTTAAAAAAATGCAATACAGTAAAAAGAAATAAATCCCTCCGGATTATACCGAAGGTTTCCGCTTCCACTTTTATCCTAGATAGGAAGGGTAATAGGAAGAGGACCTTAGTTCGCAGGTCCTCTTTCTAACGGGTAGCGTGGAGAGCTATTCCTCTACTCCTCGCATAACCGACTACATAATGATACATTTTCCTGACTATTTCACCAGCTTGTCAAACTTATATGTATACTGAGTAATACTATCCTTGCAGTGGATAGTCCAAGTGGGATGTAGATGTAAGACGGGAATGGGGGCCTCGAAAAGGGTGTGATACTCGCAAGGCGAGAGGGGGGGGGTTGCATTTCGCTGGAGGAGGGTCAATTAGTAAAAAGTAAGGGAAAAGGATGGGGGGGGGGAGGGGTGCGGGGAAGAGTGGTCGGGATGGGAGGGTGGGCGGTATGTGGTGTAATGACATATGTAATGGGCTACAAGGATTGGGGGGGTTTGTAGTTGCGTCCGAAGGGGCTGTATGTGGACGCGGGACATGAGTGATTAGTGGGGGCTTGGGGAGGGGACGGAAAAGAGGGGTATAAGGGAAGGGGGGGGTAGGTACGGGGGGGATACGTGGGGGGTGAGGGTGCGTGTGTGTAGGGGCCGCTAGAAATGTATGGAAAGAGAGGGGCAATGGGTAGGTGGCTGGGAGGGGTATAGAGGGAGGGTGGGCCAGGCTGGGTAGTTAGTTAGTGTTGTAAGTTCAACTCTTCAGGGTACATCCTAGTCAAAACCTAACTTTCTATTGCCTAGGTGACTGGCTAATTCTAGACAGGGTATCTATACAGCATCCTTTCTTCCAAGTCTACTTCAAGTTCAAGTAGGACTGCGCCGTCTGGACCTGTAGCTTCGGGGTCTACCACTATCGGAGACATCCCCCGATTTCCTTCGTCGTCTGCGGGAGTTCCCAAACTGCATCTGCGCACTGCGGTCAAGCTGCGGTGGTCGTGGGAGTTCCATCAGCAGCCAATTGGGCACCGGGAAGGGTGCGGTATTCAGAAAATCAAAAAGTTGTGGGAGCTCCTCTGGTCTTTTGAGAAAAAACTGTTCTTCTTCCTTCTTCACAATGAGGTGGAACGGATGGCCCCATCGATAGGAAGCTTCCAGTTCCCTGATCTTCTGTAGCAACGGAGCGAGCAAGCGCCTCATTGCTAAGGTGCGGGCTGATACATCTGGGAATAGTCTGATTTCCGCGTTGTCCAGGAATAGTTGCCCATAATGCCAGGCATGTTGTAGGATCTCCTCTCTGTCTGTGTAATAATGAAGTCTGCAGAGTATGTCCCTGGGGCCTGTCGCTCTTGAGGTCTGTTGGCGAGCGACCCTATGTACCCTGTCTATCATGACTCGGGCATCTCTGGGTTTTTGGGAGACCTTATTAAAGATCTCGACTACCCTGGCAGACAGTTCGTTAGCTGGAAAGTTCTCTGGGACACCTTTCAGGCGTATGTTGTTACGACGACCCCGATTTTCTTGGTCATCTTGTGCTAACACTAGTTGTTGTATATATTCCTGAGTGCATGCCAGGCTGTTCTCCAGTTTAGAAACTTTCTGGGCAAGAGTGGTGTTAGTCTCCTCCAAGGCTGTGGTACGGACTGCAAGCTTGTCTATCTCGCCTCTTACTGCTGTCAGGGCCCGTTCCTGCGATGCCTCTAAACGCGCTGCCATGGCGTCAATATCTTTCTTTGTGGATAGCGATTTCAGCAAATCCATCAAAGACTGGTCGCATCCCATTAATGCGGGTGGTGTACCGGCCTCTCTTGTGTCAGCTTGCCTGCCAGTATCAAACAGATATGAGCTACGCATGGCCTGGTAGGCAGAGTAGAAACTTGTGATAGGGGAGGCCTCATTCAGGGGCATATTGTCCTGAAACTGTGCTACTCCATCATTTTGTGCTGCTGCTGCCCACACTGTCTCCTGGTGCTGCATTGTGTTATAGAGTGTGCTGGGCGTACTGCCTGTGGTCGGACATAAAGGCTGCGGTGTGTCATCCTCTCCTTCTCCCACTGCATCCCACACATCCTCATCTTGCCATTGCTCTTGGGTGCCAGTAGTCTGAGTAACACTGCCCTCCCCTCCTCCTGCAGACCTGTGTGTCGATGGTGAGGGACCCATGAGCTGTGTGACCTCCAGCATTGCTGTCTCTGCGGTCTGAGCGGTGCATGCTTTCTGGGGGCCTCCACTCTGATCCCCTTTCATGGTGCCCTCCTGTCTTGGTACCTGCTTGGTGTGTGACATCCGGGCTCCGTGCTCCTGAACCGCCGCTGCCCCCTCTCCTCTTGTCTTCTGTGTGCCCGGCGCTTGCTGCACCGCGGGAGTCTCTGAGTGGGACACCGGAGGAAAGGAGCCGTCCGTGGCTGCCCCTGTCGGCTTCTCCCGCCTCTTCGCCTCGTGCACCTCTCCTTTTCCCTTCTGTGTGGAGCGGGACGGCGCCATTTTGGGCTCCAGATTCCCTTCTGCCTCCGGACCCCCGCTGGCTAGAAACCGATCCAGCGGTGTTTCCCGCCGGTCAACCGGGATCTGTGGGGTGCAGGACGATGCCCTCCTGCCTCTAGGCATGTCTCCTCGCCTGAACGCTGGGTGAAATATGCAAAATAAACGTCGGCTATGGAGGAGCTCCCGGGCTCAGCATCCACTCTCCTCCATAGCTAAGCCACGCCCCCCCGTCTTTGTTCTTCTATTTAGAAAATTCAGTCTGTCTGATGAAGGCGTAATACGTTACTTTGAACTGATATATGGACTTGATGCTTTTTCTGCAAGATAATAAAAATACGGAAAACCAGTAAACACTGCTTCGCGTGTTTTCCATTCATTACATTATTTACTCAAAAGTGCCCTTTTTTTTCTTGACTGCGGCTCTGCAGGCACAAGATGAGCAGTCTATGGAAGGGAAAGTTAGTGGGGAGTGCAGGATTCATTGTGCAAGAAACTGACAGACACAGGGGTAACAGTCTTTTTTACCTTTATTGAAGTCAACAGGCTCATCCAGGGTACAGTTCAAGGAGTGTTGCAGGTCTAAAGCCTGGAAGCAAGTTGGACTTTCCACACCTGGCAAGGACTGAGGCCTCCCTGCTATACTGTTGTGTTTTTGAGCTCTGGCTGGTTGAAGCTATGCTTAGGCCTTCTTCTTACTCTGTGTCTTGGCCGTATGACAGGCGGCTTGAGCTCTCTATGGGTGACTTTCTCTCTCTCTTCTCAATCTCTCCCAAGCTCAATATTGCGGCAGTCTCCTGACCTTTTTGGGTGCACGAGCAACTTGAAATCATTCTCCCTCCTGTTTTGGTTGCTGAGTATGGAATTTCTGGTGACCTCAGACTCCAGTGTACGTGCTCCACTAGGTACAGAGGTGAGCTGGCACCGCTCCACTCCTCACACCTTTCCTCCACTTTCTCAGACCCTTACTGGGGGTCATCCACACAGACTAGTCAGTCTCCTAGGATGAACCTAGTGCAGCTCACGTCTCTAAGGTGTCTTCCACAGTCCTCCTAGGAACTGAACTGCCTGACCCCGCCCCCAGACCAGAATTTATAGGGGACCTGCCCTGAACCCAAGCTTTAGAGCTCCCCCTTCTGGCCTGGAGTTGGGAAGGTGTTGTGTGCGTGTGTGTGTTTTACCCTAGGTGGGTGCGTTTACTTGCTTCCAAGCTGTAACATTGTGGCAACTGGACCATGGGGTGCCACATACAGACCTATAAGACCATGTATGATAAGCATATAATGGACATAAGCTATTTTTTATCTGTATTGCTAGTAAATAAGTATAAAAAGGTGGCTTCGCATGCTGCGGCTCTCTGCAATAATAAAGCTTTTCTCTCTATAAAAAAAAAATTAAAAACTCTCTTAAAGGGATCCTGTCACCCCCAAAACACCTCAAAACCTATTAAAAGCTGTCCCTAGAGCATAGTAACACTTACCCTACACTCCTTTTAGCTCCTAAATGCAGCAAGTGACATTGAAGAAAAATGTTATTATAGTACCTCATTATGGATGATAATGAGTGACTATGCTATTCATAGTCACCCTGGCAGGCGCTCCCTCTTCATGTTATCACGCCTCCATAGGCGTGATCTTGTAATCTGATTAAAATGCGCGCTTCCCCGCCGCTCTGTGGTGTCTCTGCCGGCCTGTAGAGGGGCTGGGTGACGCGATACACGTCATTTCCGGCGCCGGGTGACGTATTTACACCCGCGCCGCTGTTGGCTTCAAGATCCGCACTGCGCATGCGCAGTGCGCGTTTTGAAGCTAACAGAGCGGCGCGGGTGTATACGTCACCCGGCGCCAGAAATGACGCGTATCGCGTCACCCAGCCCCACTACAGGCCGGCAGAGACACCACAGAGCGGGGAGGCGCACATTTTAATCAGATTACAAGATCACGCCTATGGAGGCGTGATAACATGAAGAGGGAGCGCCTGCCAGGGTGACTATGAATAGCATAGTCACTCATTATCATCCATAATGAGGTACTATAATAACATTTTTCTTCAATGTCACTTGCTGCATTTAGGAGCTAAAAGGAGTTACTATGCTCTAGGGACAGCTTTTAATAGGTTTTGAGGTGTTTTGGGGGTGACAGGATCCCTTTAAAGTGATGTTTAAAGGAAATTATAAGGTTCCTGGACTTCACAACTGCTGCCACATCTGGTGCTTTTCCAGTCTGCAGGTGTCCCAACACCTGGAAACTCAAAGAAGCTTAAAAGCATTATATTCACCATGTTGAAAGAAACTGGTAGACACAATGGATGTGAACTCGGCTAACCTTAGGTTGTAAGAATTCTCAGCCACTGCGTCTTCCAACAAGCTTGTTAGCTCTAAACCTTCAAGGAATGTTTTAGGGCCATTTTAAAATTTCTAACTGTTCCCCCTACAAAGCCACAGTTGCCAATTGTTTTTGTAAATTGCTCAGGTTTTTTGATCACGAACCAAATCATCGATGTTCGTGCAAACTTTTGAATTGGCAAACTCGTTCTGGGAAACCATGATGCAGCTCTAACCATGATAGAGCTTTTTGGGGAAGCACATCATTCTACTGTTTACCATAAACAGAATGAGGCCAAGAGAGTTTAGAATATAATACCTACAATAAAATATGGTGGAGGTTTAAAGATGTTTTGGAGCTATTCTGTTGCCTCTGCTACTAGGTGCCTTGACTGTGTGCAAGGCATCATGAAATCTGAAGATTACCAAATGATTGTGGGAGTCAATATATTTCCCAGTATCAGAGAGCTGGTTTTGTGTCCTGGATCTTTCAGCAGGAGAGGGAATTCCAGGACAGCCCAGGGGTAAAAAAGGACGACCAACCTCATTATTCTGCGTCATTTCTCAAGGAATACTCATCATCTTACGTGTTGGGAATTACCACAATGAAATTTTTGTCTCTACACTACTTCCATGTGGCCACCAGTAACAAGACACCAATAATTGACATATCTGACTGCATACGCATTTTGTATCCTAACATTTTTTATTTGCATAACTGACTATAATATCTGTATATTCATAATGTATATATTGTTATGGCAATCAAAAATAAAAATGTAATTCTGAGTTGTTTTATTTCAATCTACGATCCCCACATCTGTGTGCTCGCTTAATATTATGCACTACCTGGGTTAGGTTCTGATCTTGATATAATTCTGATCACTGACCGGAAAACGAGGAACTGGTGGCAGCATTTTGTTCTTGTGTTATTGGAGAATGTTGGACATTGACAAACTGGAGATTTATATATACAATTGTACTCAAAATTTTACATAACCCTGCAGATGTTTTCCTTTCTTGCCCTTTTTTCAGAGAATATGAATAACACAAAAACGTTTTTTCCACTCATGGTTAGTGGTTGGGTGAAGCCATTTATTAAAAAAAATTCACAGAAGGGTTACATAATTAATAAAGAGAAAAAAGAAAAAAAAAAAAAGACAAGTGACAAGTCAGTCACTTGTGTTGCATATTTTTGGTGCAGAACAGCCTGCCTTGTTTAACATCTAGGTGTCATTAATAGGCTGTGTTCTGACATTATGCTTCACATGGTCTGGAGTGGCTGCCGCCCTGTGGTGATCTCGTGTCAGGTGATACCACCAGTCTCCACCTTGTGGCATGGCTGGTCGCAGATGCTACAATCGCCCCCATGCCAGGGTTGCAGAAGATTGAGCATCGGCGTTGGGAGATATGAGTTTTGCCTCTGAGGGTGGCTGGCAGTGTCCTGCTAAATGCAATGGATATTTGTAAGTGGCCAAATATGGTGAGTTTTTTTTTTTTCTATTTATTAATTATGTAACCTTCGGTGAATTTTCTAAATTAAATTATACATATGGTCAAACATATGGTTAGGTACTCGTAGGCGTGAAGGCCCGTGAAGGGAGCTATGAGCTTACGTTATTTTGGTCCAAAATGTCAACCAACTTCTCACTGTTCATCTATAGTGTTTATTGCATTATTTTTTATCCTTCTGCAGTTTCAGGCTGGGCCCTCTAGGGGGCGTCAGTCATTTGTGTTGCATATTTTTGGTGCAGAACAGCCCGCCTTGTTTAACAGCTGGGTGTCATTAATAAGCTGTGTTCTGACACTATGCTTCACATGGTCTGGAGTGGCTGCCGCCCTGTGGTGATCTCTGTCTCCTCCTTGTCTCCTTGTCTCCAGTCTCCTCCTTGTGGCATGGCTGGTCGCAGATGCTACAATCTCCCCCATGCCAGGGTTGTAGGAGATTGAGCATCAGTGTTGGGAGATATGAGTTGCCTCTGGGGGATGGCTAGCAGTGTCCTGCTAAATGCAATGGATATTTGTAAGTGGCCAAATATGGTGAGTTTTTTTTTTGTGAAGCCATTTATTGTCAAACTAGCGTGTTTTCATTTTCAAGTCATAATGACCACCAAAAACATCCAAACAACCCTGATCAAAAGTTCACATACCCCAGTTCTTAACACTGTGTATTGCCCCATCTAATATCAATGACAGCTTAAAGTCTGCTGTAGTAGTTGTGGATAAGACTCTTCATTGCATTATATATATATACTAGCTGTACTACCCGGCTACGCCCGGGTTAATAAATAACTGCTGTTAGCGATAACAAAATAGAATTTGAATATGTCATATTAATGACCTGTAGGAAAATAGAAGCTAAGCTGTGATTGGTTGCTATAGGCAGCCTATAAATCTCCAGCCAACAGTAAACCCTCCCCCCAGCCAGGCAGTATATATTACCTCACACAACACATAAAAGACAGCTCATGTGACTGACATCTGCCTTAATTTCCTATATGGCACATGTGTTGCACATTGGCTGTTTTTAATCAGATGTTTATTTTTGGAAATTAAAGTTATCAGACGTATGAGGCGAGTTGTGTGAGGCGATTTGTGCAGATCTGTTCTGTCTGTGTGGTGTGTGTGTCCCTGGGGTGTGTGTGTCCCAGTGGTGTGCGTGTATCCCTGTAGGGGGGTCTCTGTGGTGTGTGTCCTTTTGGGGGTGAGGGGTGTCCCTGTGGTGTGTGTCCTTGTGGTGGGAGGGGTGTCTCTGTGGTGTGTGTCCATCCCTATGGGGTCAGTGTGTTCCTGTGGGGTGTGTATGTCCCTGTGGTGTGTGTGTCCCTGTGGGTTGAGTGCCTGTGTCCCTATAGGGTGTGTATGTGTGTGGGGGAGTGGGTGGTGTTGTCTCTGTGTTGTGTGTGTCTCTTTGTGGTGTGTGTGTTTGTGTTCGGGTGCGTGGTGAGTATCCAATGCTGGGGCTCCACCTTAGCTGTTACTCTTTGTGTGCATGTGGTGTGTATACATGTCCCCATGCGTAGTGAATATTCCATGTCAGGGCCCCACTTTAGTGACTATATGCTGGTATATGATGTTAGTCTTTGGTGCTGTCATTAAGCCCCTCTCATTCACAACTGTTAACTGGTAACTGTCACTTTCTCTCCATTATGTAGATAGGGACAAAATTGTTTGGTGAAATGGAATGCGCAGGGTTAAAATTTCACTTCACAACATAGCCTATGACACTCTCGAGTCCAGACGTGTGACTGTGCAAAATTTCGTGGCTGTAGTTGCGACGGTGTAGATGCCAGTCTCGGACATACACAGACACGTAAACACATTCAGCTTTATATATTAGATATATATCTATTATATAATTGCCGTAGCGACTTTCGTCGCGACCGGCGCTACTTCCTGTGGATTTGTTCGCGTAGCTCGGAACTTTCTCCAGGACTCTGTCCGTGGGCGCGTAGCGGGCATTGCGGGCATTGCGAGCAGTAAACCACCACCACCACCACACATTTTTTACATAAGACATCACATAGTAACAAAAACTGTCCCAAAGTCAGCTGTGACCACCTGGCCCTGGAGCCGTACTCGGTCTCTCACACCGCACATCTGACCGCCTGGCCTTGGACACTGGCTGCCATGCACACATCAGCTGCACTAGCATGGAGCTGGGAGGCTCCCATCACTTACCCACTGGGGACGGATCACTTCCAGCACCTCCTCACATGGCAGTGGTCTGGACTTCTCAATCCCATCGTCCTCTCCTCACTCAGACACCTGGCAGGTTCCTATCCAGCCTGCTCACTCACAGCTGCAACCCAGTGAGTCAATCAGCACATCTTCACTCACACACAGACCTGAGATGTGATTAACCCCCTGTGCACCATTCAGGTTTAGCCCAGCAAAGCACTCATCCCCACAGGTTCAGCCGCTCATTAGGCTCATGAATGTATCGGATCTTCAGCACTCACACTCAGCTGTTTTACTCAGCTCATGAAAACCCTTCAGCTGTTAGGGTATGTGCACACATGCCGGGTTTGTGCCGGTGGGCGGCTGGGCAGACCCAACAGGAAGCTCTGCAGCCGTCCACCGGCTTCCTGGCGGGTATGTGCAGCGGGTGTAGGGCGGGTGCAGGGCGGGTGCACAGCGGGTTAGCGGCGGCGCTTATGCAGCGGCTGCAAGCAGTACAATGATTCTGCTTGCAGCCGCTGCATAACCGGCCGGTTTATTGAACATGCACATTCCCAGCGGGTTAGCAACAGATGAGCATGTGTAAACCGCCGGTGTGTGCACAGCGGGTGTCGGTTTTCATAGGTTTTAATGTTAATCCAAAAGCCGGTTTGGATTAACATAAATTTACATAAAACTTATGGAAACCGACCGGCGGTTTACACAGCTAAACCGACCCTAACCCGGCATGTGTGCACATACCCTTAACCCCCTGTACATCAGACAGGTTTCATACACCACACACAATCAGGAAAGCCGGCCCATGTCAACACAGACCTGCATTGATAACCCGTGTGATGCACCCGGCCAGGGGCCACATCACCACACCTCACTTTCTCCACACTTCACTCACTTTGTCCGCACACATACACACACACACACACATACTCCGCTATACTTACCACCGGCCCTGCATCACCGACATGTCGCCACCCGCCGAACTACACGATCAAATATCGCGTCCAAAAAGTCTCGCCAAACTTCCGTACGCCATATTGGATCCAGTCGTCCGCGGGCGCCGACATGTCAACTCATGATCCAGCCCGCAGGGAAGACGCAGGGTCGGTGCTAACTATAGCGAAGTGTCTGTGTGTGTGTGTATGTATGTATGTGTTGCTGACCACTCTGCCCACAGCGCTGCACTCAGCACTCTGCCCACGCCACTGTGCTCACCAATCTCACCGCACTCACTGCTAACCACTGAGCCACCGCACTCACTGCTTACCACTGAGCGACCGCACTCGCTGCTAACCACTGAGCCACCGCACTCACTGCTAACCACTGAGCCACCCCACTCACTGCTAACCACTGAGCCACCTGTATACACACAATTCATTTCACCCCACTCCCCTAACTATTAGTAAATATACTATATATGGATTCTAGACTACCCAATTCTTTCGAATCGGCCCGCCATCTATATATATATATGTGATTATATAGGAATTATCAGTATTATGTATGTGATTATGTATAAATTAGTGAGTCGCGCCTATTCTGCAAGGACTCGCAACGGCCGCTTGGCGGCCATTGCGAGTGAGGCTTTGTGAATCAGTGCCGCCAGCAATGCTTCACAGGTCGCGTGGGCGCTGCGCCCACGCCCACAACGACGGAAACAGCGCCGAAACTTACGGAAGTGCGTTAGGGAAATTATATATTACATACTGATAATCTATTATATAATTGCTGTAGCGACTTCCCTCTCACACGCCGCTACCTCCGTGGCTTTTTTCGTGGGCGCGCATCGCCCACGCGACTCACTCGCAATGCCCGCCAAGGGGGCGTTGGGAGTCGTTGCAGCAGCCCGAGCAATGCCCTATACACAGATTCTAGAATGCAATCGCATCGGGCTCACAGCTAGTACATATAATAATTGCCTAAGCCAGCTTCCGTCCGTTTCCTGCTCGAAATGACGTCAGATCCGGACTTAAGCTGGCTGTACACCCACTAAGGGTGTACCAAGATGGCCGACTGTTAGCGAGAGTGGGGCTAATACTGCCCCACTCTCGCCATCTGCGGCCTCTCCTGCGCCTCACACCCTCCTGCGCCCCGGCTCCTCCTGCCCCGATCCGTTACCCGCGGCCCCCCCTCGCTCCCCGCGGCCCCCCTCCTCTCTCCCCGCTCTTCAATGCTGATAAAAATAAAAAAATCTATAAGGATACTCACCCTTCGCAGGCACACTCCACCTGTCTTCTATCTCCTAGGACAGGACCTGTCGTTGCCTGGGAAACCGATCAGCTGATCGGTCACATGCGCTGCTGCGCTGACCACTCTACTCACCGCGCTGCTGCGTTGACCACTGCCCACCGCGCTGCTGCGCTGACCACTCTGCCCACGGCGCTGCTGCGCTGACACACTCTGCCCACCGTGCTGCTGCGCTGACCACTCTGCCCACCGTGCTGCTGCGCTGACCACTAGTCCACCCTCGCTGCTGCACCTGACTCACTCTGAACAACCGCACTGCTGCGTGACTCACTGTCGGCCACTGCGCTGCTGCGCTGACCACTCTGACCCACTGCGCTGCTGCGCTGACCACTCTGCCCACCGCGCTGCTGCGCTGACCACTCTGCCCACCGCGCTGCTCGCTGACCACTGCCCACCGCGCTGCTGCGCTGACCACTCTGCCCACGGCGCTGCTGCGCTGACCACTCTGCCCACCGTGCTGCTGCGCTGGACCACTCTGCCCACCGTGCTGCTGCGCTGACCACTCTGCCCACCTCGCTGCTGCGCTGACCACTCTGAACACCGCACTGCTGCGCTGACCACTCTGACCACCGCGCTGCTGCCTGACCACTCTGCCCACTGCGCTGCTGCGCTGACCACTGCCCACCGCGCTCCTGTGCTGACCACTCTGCCCACCGAGCTGCTGCGCTTACCGCTCTGCCCACCGCACTCACTGCTAACCACTGAGCCACCGTACAGTGCTAAATACTGAGCCACAGTACAGTGCTAAACACTGAGCACCATACTTTGCTAACCACTGAGCCACGGCACAGTGCTAACCACCGAGCCACGCTCAGTGCTAACCACGAGCCACCGCGCAGTGCTAACCACTGAGCAACCGCGCAGTGCTAACCACTGAGCACCAGCAGTGCTAACCACTGAGCCACCACGCAGTGCTAACCACTGAGCCACCATGCAGTGCTAACCACTGAGCCACTACGCAGTGCTAATCACTCAGCCACTGTATACTCTGCTAACCACTGAGCTGCCGTACAGTGCTCCATCCTCCTCCTCCACCGCTCTGTGCTCGTCCTCCCCCTGCCTGTGCCGTTCCATCCTCCTCCACCGCTTCCTCCTCCTTCCTTTTGTCCTCCTCTAGTCCGCCACTCCATTCTCCATCCTCCCCCTGCCTGTGCTGCTCCGTTCCTCCCCCACCCCACTGCTTTGTCCTCCATCCTCCTCTCCCCTGCCGGTTTGTGCTCCTCCTTCCTCTGCCGCTCCATCCTCCCCCTGTCTGTGCTGCTCCGGCTTCCCCCACCACTTCGTCCTCCATCCTCTCTCCCCCACAGCTCTGTGCTCCGGCCTCCCCCTGCCGCTCCGTCCTCCCCCACCCCACCGCTTCCTCTTCCTTCCTTTGTCCTCCTCCCCTCCAACACTCCATCCTCCCCCTGCCTCTGCTGCTCCGGCCTCCCCCACCCCGCCGCTTTGTCCTCCATCCTCCTCTCCCCTGCCGGTTTGTGCTCCGTCCTTCCTCTGCCGCTCCATCCTCCCCCTGTCTGTGCTGCTCCGGCTTCCCCCACCACTTCGTCCTCCATCCTCCTCTCCCCCACAGCTCTGTGCTCCGGCCTCCCCCTGCTGCTTCATCTCCTCCCTGCCTGTGCCGCTGCATCCTCCCCCACCCCACGCTTCCTCCTTTTTCCTTTGTCCTCCTCCTCTCCACCACTCCATACTCCGTTCTCCCCATGCCTGTGCTGCTCCATCCTCCCCACCCCACCGCTTCCTCCTCCTTCCTTTGTCCTCCTCCTCTCCGCCACTCCAATCCTCCCCCTGCCTGTGCTGCTCCATCCTCCCCCACCCCACCGCTTCATCCTCTGTCCTCCTCCCCCGCCGCTCTGTGCTCCGTCCTCCCCCTGCTGCTCTGTCCTCCCCCTTCCTGTGCCGCTCCATCCTCCTCCACCCCACCGCCTCCTCCTTCTTCCTTTATCCTCCTCCCCCCACCACTCCATCCTCTCGTCCTCCCCCTGCCTTTGCTGCTCTGGCTTCCCTCACCCCGCCGCTTCGTCCTCCGTCCTCCTCCTCCCCCGGCACTCTGTGCTCCATCCTCCCCCTGTCTGTGCCACTCCATCCTCCCCCACCCCACTGCTTCCTCCTCCTTCCTTTGTCCTCCTCCCCTCTGCCACTCCGTCCTCCGTCCTCCCCCTGCCTGTGCTGCTCCATCCTCCCCCACCCACCGCTTTGTCCTCTGTCCTCCTCCCCCCTGCCGCTCTGTGCTCCGTCCTCCCACTGCCTGTGTCCTCCATCCTCCCCCACCACCACCGCTTCCTCCTCCTTCTTTTGTCCTCCTCCCCTCCGCCACTCCATCCTCCGTCCTCCCCCTGCCTGTGCTGCTCCGGCCTCCTCCACCCCAGCCGCTTCATCCTCCATCCTCCTCTCCCCCGCCGCTCTGTGCTCCGTCCTCCACATGCCGCTCTGTCCTCCCCCTGCCGCTCTGTCCTCCCCCTGCTGCTCCG
Organism: Allobates femoralis; assembly: GCA_033576535.1. NCBI lineage: Eukaryota > Metazoa > Chordata > Amphibia > Anura > Aromobatidae > Allobates > Allobates femoralis. Next base: position 115,916,335 of record JARQOC010000011.1, read on the forward strand.
TCCTCCCCCTGCCTGTGCCGCTCCATCCTCCCCCATCGCTTCCTCCTCCTTCCTTTGTCCTCCTCACCTCCGCCACTCCATCCTCCATCCTCCCCCTGCCTGTGCTGCTCCATCCTCCCCCACCCACCGCTTTGTCCTCTGTCCTCCTCCCCCCCTGCCGCTCTGTGCTTTGTCCTCCCCCTGCCTGTGCTGCTCCGGCCTCCCCCACCCCAGCCGCTTCATCCTCCATCCTCCTCTCCCCCGCCGCTCTGTGCTCCGTCCTCCACATGCCGCTCTGTCCTCCCCATGCCGCTCTGTCCTCCCCCTGCTGGCTCCGTCCTCCCCCTGCCTGTGGCACTCCACCCTCCCCCACGCTTCCTCCTCCTTCCTTTGTCCTCCTCCCTCCGCCACTCCATCCTCCATCCTCCCCCTGCCTGTGCTGCTCCTCTCCCCCACCCCGCTGCTTCATCCTACCATCCTCCTCCCCCTCGCCGCTCTTGCTTCCATCCTCCCCCTGCCTGTGCCACTGCATTCCTCCCCCCCCGCTTCCCCCTTTCCTTCTCTTTGTCCTCCTCACCTCCGCCACTCTATCCTCCGTCCTCCCCTGCCTGTGCTGTCTGACCTCCCCCACCCCGCGCTTCTTTCTGTCCTCCACCCCCCACCGCGCTCTGTGCTTCATCCTCCCCCTGCTGCTCCGCCTCCCCTGCCTTGCCCTCCATCCTCCCCCACTGCTTCCTCCTCCTTTCTTTGTCCTCCTCCCTCTGCCACTTCCATCCTCCGTCCTCCCCCTGCCTGTACAGCTCCGTCCTCCCCCACCCCGCCGCTTCGTCCTCCGTCCTCCACCCTCCTGGCCGCTCTGTCCTCCATCCTCCTCCCCCATGCTGCTCTGTCCTCCCTCCTCCCACCTGCCACGTGTCCTTTCCCTGCCGCTTCTTCTTCAAAGTTCCTCCCAATTCAGCCCTCACCGCCTTCCCCATGCAATCTCTATTTCTATATTCTAGAATACCCGATGTGTTAGAATCGGACTACCATCTATAGGTTAAATTATAATAGTAATATAATTCTTTTATATAGTACTATTAATTCAATAGCACTTTACATACATCAGTAATGCTGTCCCTCTGAGGGTCACTATCTAAATATCCTATCTACATAAATACATAGGTGTGATACATTTACACATATTTCTAAATCAAAGGGCCACGTCACACACACAGATATTTGTGCAGATATTGGTCACAGATCTCTGGTTGCAGTGAAATCATGGACGCAATGTTACATTTTGTGGCTGTATACAAATGGTACAATGTGTCCATGATTTCACTGCAACCAGAGATCTGCGAACAATATCTGCTCAAATATCTGTGTGTGACATGGCCCTTAGTAAGATTAACACACACTTAGTATAAGAGGGGAGATGTGTATCATCCAAATACTTTATTTGGTGATATGAACCCGGATGTTAAGGTTCAGCACCATAGCTGCTGAGAAATATTATTGGCTGTTCACCACATCTCCATCTCAAGGTGTGCTGCTCTTACTTCACACAAAACATCCTCAACATCACATCACCATCCTCCCGATGCGATAGCATCAGGCATTAATCTAATATATCTATTTATATAATCGGCAGTTTGGGATTCGGGCACTGTAGCCGAATCCCAAAATGTTTTGCGGCACTGCGAGCGATGACGCGTAGAGTCATCGCGAGCAGTCTCTGCTGCCCATCCGCCCCCGCAACTCTCCTATCAGTCATACACCCCGCAGCTCTCCTGCTGCCCCCGCAACTCTCCTATCACCCATAGACCCCCCCCTCTCCTGCTGCCCCCACACTCTCCTGCTGCCCCCGCAGCTCTCCTATCACCCATAGCCCCCCACCTCTCCTGCTGCCCCCACACCTCTCCTGTCATACACCCCTCACCTCTCATGCTGCCTCTGTCACACTCCCACATCTCTCTGCTACGATCACCAAGCCAAAAGGACCTTTGGTGATGTCAGAGTCATGTGATCATTCACATGACTCACACATCACTCCAGCTCCTCTATTCATCGATCACTGCTCCCAAGAAGGGTAAGAAGCCACAGAGGGGCCAGGGGCAGCAAACACAGTGCAGGGTGCAAATAGGGCCAGGGGAAACACCGGGGAGAGGGGGGGGGGCATTCTGCCCCCACTACATTCTACCCCTCATCTGCTTCAGTCTATTCTGCCTCAATCCACTCTGCCTCCACTCCATTTCTGCCTCTGCTCTGTCCCCACTACATTCTACCCCTGCTCTGCCCACACTACATTCTAACCCTCATCTGCGTCACTCCACTCTGTCCCCACTACATTCTGCCCCTCCTCTGCCCCCACTACATTCTGCCCCTAATCTGCCCCCACTACATTCTACCCTGCTCTGTCCCCACTACATTCTGCCCCTATTCCCCCTCATACACTCTACCCACCCTCCATTTCTGCCTCTGCTCTGCCCCACTAATTCTACCCCTCAAAGACCCCTCTATACTCTGCCACCCACAGAGCCCCTCTATACTCTGCCACCCACAGAGCCCCTCTATACTCTGCCACCCACAGAGCCGCCTCTATACTCTGCCACCCACAGAGCCGCCTCTATACTCTGCCCCCACAGAGCCGCCTCTATACTCTGCCACCCACAGGGCCGTCTCTATACTCTGCCACCCACAGAGCTCCTCTATACTCTGCCACCCACAGAGCCGCCTCTATACTCTGCCACCCACAGAGCCGCCTCATACTCTGCCACCCACAGAGCCTCTCTATACTCTGCACCCACAGAGCCCCTCTATACTCTGCCACCCACAGAGCCGCCTCTATACTCTGCCACCCACAGAGCCGCCTTATACTCTGCCACCCACAGAGCCTTCTGTATACTCTGCACCCACCAGAGCCTTCTGTATACTCTGCTACCCACCGAGCCTCTGTATACATCTGCTACCCACAGAGCCTCCTGCATACTCTGCTACCCACAGAGCCTTCTGCATACTCTGCTACCCACAGAGCCTTTGTTACTCTGCACCCACAAGCCGCCTGTATAATCTGCCACCCAGAGAGCCGCCTGTATACTCTGCCTACCCACAGAGCCGCCTGTATATTGTGCTACCCATCAGACCTTCTGTATACTCTGCTACCCACAGAGCCGCCTGTATAATCTGCTACCCACAGAGCCTCCTGTATATCTGCTACCCACAGACCCGCCTGTATGCTCTGCTACCCACAGACCCACCTGTATACTCTGCCACCCACAGAGCCCCATGTATACTGTGCTAACCACAGAGCCTTCTGTATACTCTGCTAAACCCCCAGACCGCCTGTATATCTGCTACCCACAGACCCCTGTAACTTGCTACCCACAGACCCCCTGTATACTCTGCTAACCACACAGCCCCCTGTATACTCTGCTAACCACAGAGCCGCCTGTATACACACAATTCATTTCACCGCGCTCCTGATGCAATTGCATTGGGCCTTTTTACTTTTATATAAATAAGAAAAGAGTCTCATCCACAACTACTACAAAAGACTTCACGCTGTCGCATTCAGCGTGGCGACCAATCAGAATAGCGGCGCGCTCTTTGGCGCGATACTTCAAATACACTGAGCACAGTGTATTTCAAATATGGCGGCATAGCGCTCACCGCTATTCTGATTGGTCGCCACACTGAATGCGGCGACCAATCAGAATAGGGCGCGCTCTATGCCGCGATACTTCAAATACACTGTACTCAGTGTATTTCAAATATGGCTGCATAGCGCGCGCCGCTATTCTGATTGGTCGCCGCATTCAGCGTGGCGACCAATCACAATAGCGGCGCGCTATGCTGTCATATTTGAAATACTTCAAATACACTGTACTCAGTGTATTTCAAATATGGCAGCATAGCGCGCGCCGCTATTCTGATTGGTCGCCACGCTGAATGCTGAATCATGACGCTATTGTGTTGTCTAATGAGCGTGTTTGGGGCGCGGTGTAAAACAATTTGGCACGCCTATGTTTTCGCCGCGCTGAACATGTATGCCCATATTCCTTTGGGGATTGCGGCGTGTGAAGCGTCGACTGGAGGCTACCGGATGTTTCCCGCTGTTTGTGGGGAGATTTCCGGGGCAACACATCGCCTTAGGTTGAGGGCGTAATTGCGGCGTGTGAAAGCGCCATCAGCGATCTGAGGTGACCGTGAAATCCGTGCACGCGCACGTTAGATTGCCTCATATCGCCGCCAAAAGTTGCGCCGTGTAAAGGTACCCTTACAGTCTACCTTCAACCTCAAAAACTATGAAACTATGTTCCATTTAGCACAAATGTTGCATTTTTTCACTTCAAAGTGTATGCAATTTCATGAAAACTCATATCTACTGTGCATTTAAAGAAGCTCTCCCATGTATATATTTTTTATTAAATATGTGTATATGTGTATGTCTATTGTGAGTGTATTAATATTCTCATCTCTCACCGCTCTTTCCAGTGTTCAGTGTTTTTCTGCTCTTCTTTTCAGTGACATTTCCACAATGTCACTCTATGCTCTGTGTGTGAGCTTGAAGTCTCTAGAAGAAAAAGGTTTGGTACCGTGTTAGCCAGTTGAGAAAATGTTGATTGCTCTCAGTGTGAGAAACAAGATCACAACTACAAGATTTGTATCTTGTTTCTCACACTGAGAGCAATCAACTTGAATGGTACCTTTACACGCCGCGACAGCAGGCTGGATACATCGCGCTACAGGCTACAAATGTAGCGTGTAGCGTCAATGTAGCCCGTCGTAGCGGCGTCTGAAGTCGCGACGCTACAGCCGGCGAGAGATACATCTGTTTATGGGCTCTGCTCGAAGATGGCTATATTGCCGATGGTAGCGAGCTGTATCGGCGTGTAAAGAAGCAACGGAAGGGAACTCTGGACACCCTGCGCTGTAGCTGCAATGTAGCTAAGGCGTGACCTCGGCTCCGTCTTACCGCGCCCCATGTGCGATCATTGGTGGAAGCTTCTGCGTGCCGATTGGCCCTTGCCGCACAGCCCTCCATCTTGGATGAGCTGTCCCTTCAGCACTACACATACGCGCCGTATGCACGATCATACCTTAGTACAATTACGCGGCCCACAACTTACGGGAAACCAAACCAAATGGGCCATGATTCTCATATACAGTGTGCACATCCTGTAAACACATAATGAATAATGCTGGACACAGCGGTGAAGTATGTTACAGACCGCCATGCCTTATTGAAATGCAGATGACTGCTAAAAGTGTCCCTTCAGTGCCTGCGCGCAACTCACACAGTGATGCACGTATACCCACACCGCATCGAAGAACATTACTCACTACACAGCGCACAGGCTTGCTGTACGCATCGCTATATGGGTGTTGTTTAGTAGGTGCCGCCGAAGTGGTTCGGACGTGTCTGCGCGTAGGGCTCGTTCAAAATGTGCGTGACCCCGAACGAAGCCGTAATGACGTCATTACGATAGTTTCAGTTTCACTCTGCCTGCAAGGAGCAGCTCAAAACTCTGCACATACCTTTTGCAGGCATGGCGGCCGCTACCCGCGCTGCAACTTGGGGCATGGCGGAGTTGATAATCCTGATAGATTATTGTGACCGTTGGGACTATTGGGGCCACCATCACCACCGCCACCCCAGGTTGCGCAATCGGTGCACCGTCCGCCGGATCCAGCGGGCCCTGATCCGCAAACTGGGGGTAGAGCGGCAAGTCAAGCAGATCCAGAAGAAGATCGCTGATTTGAAACAAAAGAGCCCGGGTCGCATACTGGACATCCGTGCCAGGATTGCCAGGCTGCGTGGTGAGTAATAGTTGGGGTCAAACACACACCGCCACATGTGCATGTCCCACAATACTCAAAAATGGATGGCAACATATGACAAGGGACAGTGTGGCCTACACAATCCTAAACATCTTCAGAGTGTTGTGGTCCTCCAGTCAGCGCACTCAATTTTACACACGCACAGTACATGCATACAACGTGAGGGTATGCATCCAGCATCACCTGGTTGAGGCTAAGTTAGCTGTCAAATACATAGCCACATGACATATATGTATGGGAACAATGTGTTTGTACGATTTTAGCACTTTTTTCTTTTTTCTTCGGGAATAGCTTCAGAATCCTCATCTGAAGAAGGGCCCCATGCCCCACCCCCAGGTGGCCCATCCACAACACCGCCACATCTGGCTGAAGTGGCACCCTTGGCCACAAGCTCCACACATTCCCCCGGGCCTCAGGAGCAAGACCTGCCGTCACCTACCGGGACAGAGGACCTGGAGGAGCAGTCAGCACCTGGCAGCCCGCTTGAGTGTGACGAGGTGTCGTCATCAGGTTGGCTGGAGGAGGACGAGATCACCTCCCCACAGGAGGGCCAGGAGCTGGAAGCACCTGTTGGGCCAGAGGAGGGTGTGCCCTGTAGTCCAGGATCCCTGTTACCATCAAACCACGTAATGTGGCCACGGAGCCCCAGGCAGGGAGTAACACCACCTCCCACTGTCTCCAGCTCAGTCGCGAGTCCTGGGGTGACCATGTCCCCACACAGTGACTATGGTGGTAAGTGTGTTATGTTGCCACATACACCCTGCACACTGATCCATTAATTTCATCTTGCACAACACGATTTCACTCCACAAAGTTAACAATGTTGTTCAACTATTCATGCAGATGGTGAACGTGCGGGTTCATCTGGATGGAGCTTGAGCCCATCTCTGTCCCCGTCTGATGTTGATGTGGATTTAGAGGAACAGGGTAAGTGGATGGTTGTGTGCAGTCCTGCCTACCCATCACCAGCGACTGCTGTGTCCTAAAGTGTGTGTTTACTCCCAATACAGGTGCCCCTACCATGGAGGAATTCGTCGTTGCCCATCAGGCGTTTGTGTCCCGCATGACCAGGGCTTTGCACGGCTGGGTCAAATGCTGGAGGCCCTATCTCCACAACATGGATCCCAGCCATGAATTTGCTGGCTGCATTTTATTCAGGCCAAACATGGCCACAAAAAACTGTTGTCCTAGTTGGACGCTAACAAATTACCCAAGTTGCCTTGTTGGCTTAAAAATGTGGTAATGTTTTTTTTTTGTTTTTGCCCCCGTTGGGCTCTTTTCTTATAGTGTCCCACATTGGGACCATGAGGAGTGTGGACTGCCCAGCCCTTTGCCTTCTGTACCTATACTGTCCCACATTGGGACCATGAGGAGTGTGGACTGCCCAGCCCTTTGCCTTCTGTACCTATACTGTCCCACATTGGGACCATGAGGAGTGTGGACTGCCCAGCCCTTTGCCTTCTGTACCTATACTGTCCCACATTGGGACCATGAGGAGTGTGGACTGCCCAGCCCTTTGCCTTCTGTACCTATACTGTCCCACATTGGGACCATGAGGAGCCTTGGATGGCTACACCTATGTGGAAGCTGCATTATGTGTATTGGGGCATATGGCTCACACACATGTATGTAGCGAATAAAATGTTGGTTTACCTTTGTATTTTGGCTCCTCATGTCATCATTGGGTGGAAAACATGTTCTATAGGTAAATATCTCACACACATTACCACACCTCTTTGTGAAAGTGCTAACACAGTACAAAGGAACCTATGGTCGTCCTACTCTGAGGCCATTGGCCCATATTGTGTGGCCTGGCCCAAGCTATATTGTGCACAACACCATTCACCCACGCTGCCCCCCCAACCCATATACCAAAAAGACCACACAATTGAGTATCCTCCAAAATTTAATAAATGTAAAAAGGTAAAGTAACAAAGAAATCATATTAAGCAAGTCTGCTAAAAAGTAATCCAACAAAAAAGGTAGAAACAAAAGTCGCTTCCTTCTGATGCAAAAGTCCAGAGTGCCAATTTGGTGCATTGGCTACTAGTGTCCAAATTAATCATCTTCTGTCGGCTCTGACAATGCCGCATCCCCCCTCCTCTGAGGGCAGCCCCGACCTGCCCCTGAACGTCTGGTTGTACGACGACGTGTTGAGGGGGGATGGGGTGACTGTGGCGGGGCCGGTCTTCTCACGGGCCGAGATGGGGCAGCTGGGGAAAGGGGCCACAAGGTGTGTTGCATGGGGGGGGACGTGGCAGCCCCATTGAAGGGCCCCATCATCGGCAGCATCAGCGGCATTGTTGAAGACCCTCAGAAGGATCTTTTTCTGGAGCGGCTCCATCCCTCGCATTCTGTCGCTCATGTAGAGGGCGTTGCTGTCGATGTGGGTCCGCTGTTCATCCAACAGCACGCGTCGGGCCCAGGTGCCCAGCTCCGTCTCCGGTGGTGCAGGACGTCGGCGACGACGGATCCTGGAGCTGGGCCCTGGGCCTGGACCCACATCACTCGCCCCGCCCTCCTGCTCAGCCCCAGATGTCATGGGCTGAGCATCATCAGCGACAGAATGCTCCGCAATGGAGCCGTCCTCTTCTGGGGCCTGTGGGGGGGAGAGGAAAAAAAAGAAAACATTAGTGACGCCAAGGACCACACCATACCATGGACACAGGACACAATATACCACTCCCACTAAAGTAAAGGCACTAACAAAATATATGGAAGGAATCTACAAACAGCAACCCACCAAACTTTAACAACACCAAAACCTGTATTGCGGCTGGACACTCACCTCTACGATTCCCGGTAATCAGCACAATACAGATTTAGGTGTCAGTCACAGAGAGCCGTAACCCAATTAGTACATGTCACCACAACACCTTGATACTGGGGGCTGGGCTGGCCAAACACAGAAGTTGGGCACCTTCCCATTTGTATTACTAATATGATGTCAAACCATCACACCTTCAAAGAACTAAAACCCACTTGCACCAGAGCCAACACACATGTGTGGCAGCAAAATTTTAGTAGATGGCACTATGTGCCTCTTTCATTTTAATGCAATAATAATTTAAACTTCATTACACATGTAATTTTTGCGGTGTACCGATATTTGGTTGAAATGCTATTTTGGAATGCGGCTCTCTGCGTTAAATTCATATAATCCAAAATCATGGAAGGAGGCAAGATTCCCTGACAGAAAAAGGTTTCCCACACCAAGGCCGAAAATGTGTCAAAAGTGTGCTCGTTCTGGTTTGGCCAAACCACACATGTGAAGGCAACATTGTGGGACAACACTGTAACACGATTACCCACCTCCTGTGGCGCAGATGGTGATTCATCCGGGCCTACATGGGACGCAGCAACGGGGCAGTTGGTGGTCGTTCCACGCGAGCTCACCTCGCCCAGGATGAAGGTGAAGAGGGGATAGTACCATAGGGTAGGTGATGGTACCTCCTCAGCTCCAGCTCCTGAGCGACGGCGCAGGTATTCATTGTGAGCCCGCATGAACGACTGCCGCGTTTTTTATTTTCAAGGCCACCGCATACTGGTCCCAACTCCTGCCTACCCTTGGCTCCAAGCGATTGGCTAGAGCCACAAGAGTGGTGTAGGCCTCGGACCTCGCTGCCTGGTTTTTATATTGAGGCAGCGAGATGCGCCACAAACATTCGTGCCGCTGATACTCCGTGAGAAGCTGGGTTTCAAATTCCACAGAACACCTCGGCATCTGGGGAAGACAAAACACAGCCAATCCAGACCGTCACGACACAAGCCATATCGATCTGTCAAAACCTTGTGAACATAATTAACATGCTCATAAGGTTCTCATATGTACATTATAGCCAGCAATAACTGTGATTACAACTTGGCCTATGTGTGCCATTTACACAATGTCACACCGGTCCAAAGTAAAAGACATATGTGACAAAATTACACATGTCAGGTACTCTGTGGCCCCCTAAACATGTGTGAAACCTGATTTAACACCCCACTGTCCATATTAAAGCAACACCTGGAGACGGTGTGTGCGTACCAACCTCTACGCCAACATGTGAGCAAAGACATTGTGTGGTAGCTACTACCTTTGTACTGAGCAAAATGGTTAACATTAAGCAGATGACAAAGGAGGGCGTGGTTTGTGCCAAGACTGCACATACTACATGTAATGTGCAAACACATCATCATGTAGTTGTGTGCCCATCCATGGGACTACAATTGTTACTGAGGTAACAAGAATCCCAGCAATGAAGGGACCAATAATTGCAGCCATCAAATGCTGATGGGCCTGACAGTTCTCAAGCTCTACTTTATATGTCTGACTCACAAATTACATCAGAGACCAAATGTATACGCACACAATACCAGTTGCGGCTATACCTGGCTATTACCATACAGTAGAAAAACGGACCCATCTGTCTAATTAGAGGGCCAACATTAAAGGCCGTATCAAAGATGCCCATACACACAATGCCTAAGCGGCCGGCAATACAAGCATCAGCGTCCCGTGCACTTTCATAGAAACCGCTAAAGAGGCTTACCGTCAGAGCAGCAGAAGATAGGCAGGACACTAGTAGCTCAATGCACATGGACCTCTGGACAAGGTGTAGTGGCCATTGGCCTGGCTTTATAGTCCGCTAAACCAATCACAGCGGACACAATGACGCACAGCGTAATGGGACACCTGGGGGCGCAATTAACCGCCGCTAATTGGTGGAGATCGCTGTATCGTGATAGGTTGGCGGCCCTTTAAAAGGTCCGCATGCCGGCAAACATTACGCTTGCTGGCCAGACCCATTAAGTAAGTATCTGTGGACACACATGGAAATGGCGGGGTGTGGGTGCATATGTTGTTTTTATTTGCGACCGCAGGACACTGTTTTAGCGTAGTGTATAGGGGTTTGTATTGCTGGGGACGATATAGTGTACTGTGTGGACTTGGAGTAGGCATTTGGTTTGGTGCTTATAAATATTTAAACATATACATTGCTGTGTTTGTTTCCAGACACCATACAGGAGATTGGCTGCAGGACTGTAGACAGAAATGTGTTACTCCTGTCACCTGGATCAATGTCTGCATACTGGTTGTGGCCAATGGAGACTGGGTCGAACGGGGATAGGATGAGACATGGCTTGGAGGTGTGGGACTGAAGACATAACATAGATGGTTTGGACAAATGCCACCTGCAAAAACATATGTAACCATGGGTACCCAACCTCACTCATGTGCAAAGTTGTTGGCTTCTTGTAAGCTTACTTGAGCAGGCTATCGGGGTACGTATTGTTTGTTTTACCTCCCAGATTTGGAAATGGCCAGATTTTGATTATGGTCTGTGTAATGGCATCTGCAAATTTGTTATCATACATTATTGGTGACACATGTCCCTTTCTAACCCACCTAGGTGCAGATGTTTTACTTTGACAAACTCCCATAGAAGTTGATGTAGAGGAGGCCATTATCATTGGGCGTCTTCCATTTTGATTGGGGTGACTACTGGGTGTTTGCCTTTCCTGGCTTCAGGGATGTGTTTCGGGGCCTGACGCAAGTTCCCCTCCAGTTGGCTATAGTGTGTCATGAAAAATAGGTGTGGCTTGCTTAACCTGCTGACATTGGCACCTATTGTTCTACCTACTCATGTTGTGGTTTCTCATCTACAGGTGCTGATATTGAGGATGCAGAATATCCATGACCGCAATGTTATCGTGGCTCTTGCATTGGTGGAAGAGCAAATGTGGTATCAGGATCGGTATGAAAGGTTGATGAGGTGCAGACAGCGGCGGTTGTGGACCCGTGATTGGCTTCTCAGGCGGCAAACCCGGGGACACATGCAGCTGTTGCGGGAGCTGGAGATCAACTGTCCTGATGATTACCGAAACTATCTCCGTATGCCCGAGGACTGTTTCACCTTCCTATTGGAGCGTGTAGGGCCAATGATAGCGCGTCAGGACACTATAATGCGCCCATCAGTATCACCTGCTGAGGCGGTTGGCGATCACTTTGCGGTTCCTGGCTACAGGGCAGTCCATGACATCACTCACATACATGTCACGTGTCTCCCTGCCCCTGCTGAGCCGCCTGATCCCTGAAACGTGTTGGGCCATCTGGAGAGCTCTGCAGCCAGCCTACATGAAAATGCCTCTAACCGCCGCAGAATGGCTGGAAGTAGCCCGAGGGTTTGAAACCCGGTGGAACTTCCCCAACTGTGGCGGGGCATTGGATGGTAAGCACGTGAGGATTACCAAACCTGCCAACTCTGGCTCTTTGTTTTTCAATTACAAAGGGTATTGTAGTATAATCCTCATGGCTGTAGTAGATGCCAACTATGAGTTCCTCTACGTGGATGTTGGAATGAACGGTCGCAACTCAGATGGGGGTGTGTTTGCCCGAAGCTCCTTGGCAACACTACTAGGGAATGGTGGGCTAAACTTACCCTCAAATGACCACACGACCGAACATCTCAACTTTGCGTTTGTGGCGGATGAAGCATTCCCACTTCAGGAACACCTACTGCGGCCATATCCACAGAGGGCCCTTACTTCTGAGAGAAGCATTTTGAACTACCGGCTATCCCGGGCCCGCCGTGTAGTTGAAAATGCGTTTGGGATCATGGCGAATAGATTCCGGGTTTTTCATACGGCTATGCATATGAAACCGGAGTCTATTGACGCGGTAGTGGTGGCCTGCTGTGTGCTGCATAACTTCCTGCGTCGTAGGGATAGGCCATCATACACGCCAGGAGGTTATGTAGATCATGCAGACGCTACAACAGGGGAGCTCCGTCCAGGGTCTTGGCGTGATGAGGGCCATGTGATTGTGCCACTCCAGCCGCAGAGCCATGGCCGCACTCGGCGGGAGGCCAGGGACAGTAGAGACGCTTACTGCTCCTACTTCAATGGGTCTGGTGCAGTGAGCTGGCAGGACCAGGCCATGTAGTTTGGCTGGTTCTGGGAGGTTTATTTAAATTTGCAATGGAGGTGACAGCAAGGTAGCTGCGCCCCTTTTCTTTTGTGTTGACCATTTTTTTTTAATTTTTTGTTTCCTAATGTGCATGAGGTTTAGTTAGTTAGTTAGTTTATGTTGATTGAAATTTTTTTTGCTGCTCCACAGGTTCCAATGTGGGTTCAATTTGCTCTCTCTGCAATGTGTTGGCTGATTGTGACATGCACTTTATTTGTTGTTTTTATTTGGATGTATTTTTGGTTACAATTTGTAATCCAAGGTCACGAAGAATGATTTTGATTTATTAAATACTTTTTTGGATCCAAACAAATGTGTGAGCCTGTTTACTTGGTGGAGGAGGGAAATGTGATGAAGTTTATGGTGGGGGCCTGGGATGTCATAGCCACCTATTGGCTGGGATTGTGCAGACAATATGTGTGGGTAGCCATGTTTTTTTCCCAGTCTTTTGGCTAACAGTGTTTGTGGCCATTGTGCGTACATGAGCCTGTATTTTGTTCTAGGCAGAGGGTCACCTGCAGACAGCACATTGATGCAGCACATATTCTTGTCAGGTGTTTTGTAATACACTGTCACACAGATCTTTCACAGGTTTGCTACGGAGCAGTTCCACTACATTCACATCTGTTGCCAGAGATAGATACATACAATGTACACAGAGAACGCACATACTGTGTGTTGTAAGCCGCTCATGTGTGTCGCAGAAACGCACCTCGCCGCTATCTACACACGCCGCTGTCACAAGCGCTGATCGTGCGTGACAGGGGAAACACTTGTACTACGTACACATAGCCCCGGCACCGCTACTTTTATGCACACTGGGTAGATGAGTTGCCACCGCTCCTGGGTGACGCTTTACCATCGGTTTAGATGCATTCGCCACACTCCGCCATGTCACAACCGCTTATTCCGTGCTTCACTCCCCTCACTGGTACGTCACGTCTCGGCCATCCGCCCTTTCCGTCGTGCCCAATCACAACTCCGTAGTGTTGGCCAATGGTTGTGGTTTGGGCGCGGCGTACAGGACTGTGGCACGCCTATGTGTTTTACGTCCTGCCTTTGTTGCTCCCACTCACCCTGTGGTGGCGGCGTGTGAAGCGGGTACGCTAAGCTACAGCTGGCTACTTGAGACACCCGGCGATGTAGCTAGCTATAGATGTAGCGTGGCGTAGCGCACCTTGTCGCGGCGTGTAAAGGAGATGCGTTGACCGTTTGTAGCCGTTTGAGCGTGCTCGTGCACGTGAAGTAGCGCGATGTATCCAGCCTGCTGTCGCGGCGTGTAAAGGTACCAGAAGTCTCTGTTACATTGTACATCCATGAAGCCTTTTTTTGATGCTCCATAACCTTACATTGTACAGTAAAAGCAACTTCCAGGTTACACAGACTGCAGTGCGGCCCTGAAAGTTTGCAGAGCGGTGACGTCACTGAGAAGAGGAGGAGAGGGCGCTGGACACTTGAAAGAGCGACACAAGATGAGTATAATACGCTCACACTACATTTCATGCATATATATGTCGAGCCCCAGGCCCTGGGGTACTCGGGTATCAGGCTCGGTGGGTGTTTTCACGGGGATGTCACGGGTGGCAGCGCCTGAGCTCGTGGCCTGGGCGACACTTCAATAAGGGGTTATGTACAGGGGATAAGAATTTGTCATTGTCACATGACACCACCTGTGGTACCTGGTGAGGGATCACCAGCGCCGCCACAGTCCTCTGGAGGGCGAAGGTATCGCTGCAAGGAGCTGGTGCTCCAGGGCAGCGTAGAGGGAAGGGGCAGCTTGGAGTGGAACTTGAGGTCAGGATAGGGAGAGATGGAGCAGTCTATATGGGCACCGGGAACGGAGAGGAATAACTAACACACACCAAAGCAAGTCTCTTTTACCTTTTACTGGTGGTATTAGCAGGTAAATCCGTCCAGAGCACTGTCGGGTGACCAGGTGCACAGTGAGTCTCCACAGCAAGTGGGTATAAGGCCTCCTCAGCTTCTCTGCAGTTACTGAAGCCCTGTCTGCATGCAGCCGGACTGGCCTCCTCGCTTTCTCTGGTCTCTACTCTCTCCTCCTGCGTTACCCTCTCTGATCACTGTGGTGCTACTCCACACTACGATGTCTGGCTCCCTCTTTCTGGGTACCCAGGGGGACCGGGTGACTGAAGTCTCCACGGTGTGCCGGGGTTTTCTGCAGTCTTGGAACAATCCTGCAGGTGCGGACCCCTGAAGTCCGATACGTCTTGGGCAAACCTCCACCGATTCCTCGCTCCCTTGGCTCTGCTCCTTGCCTTCTGTCACCATTCCTAGGCTTAGCTCGATGGCAGAAGGGCCACTCCGTGTCACTGGTTCGGGCCTACCCGCGGCACCGATCACCAGGATGTTTCACAGCTCTCCTAGCGTCTGCACCCTCTGACTAACTCCTCCCCCAGCAGCAGTATTTATAGGGGACCTCACCTAAAGTCAGTGAGTCAAGCTCCCCCTACTGTGCCGGGGTGGAAGGTGTTGCATGTAGTAGGTACCTGCTGTGGAAACCCAGCTGTGCAGTAGGGAAGGCTGTGGCTACCTGCGTGAGCAGGGCGACACATATATTATCATTTAATAAAATAAAATATACATGGGGGTTCTTCTATAAAGATGTAGTGGATCTGTGAATAGTGATGAGCGAATGTATTCATAACGATTTGCTATTTGCATGAATAGTATGGTATTCACATTACTCGTTATTCTGCGAGCATTTTTGTACTCGCCTCACTATATTTGGATGTCCCACCCTGCAGTTTTGGCGCCTCTTGTGTAGCCACTAAACAGACATCTTGGTTGTGCCATTACTGAGATTATCTGGCCGCCCAGTGTCAAAGGGTCTATTTAAGCTCTGCTTAAAGAATAAATTGCCCAATAGAACAGAGGTTGGTTACGAAGAAGACAAAAGCGAAGGAGTAGGTACATTGGGGGTCATCAATTTGGATTCAAAAACTAGTGGCATTTTTAATATCTCTAAATATATGTTGAATGAAGGGGAAACTTCCCTCTTAGCAAAGGGGTTATCCTTTTGTCCCAATGCCTCATTGAATTGTTTTAGACTATATTTGGATCTGAATGACTTCTTCAGAAAATTAACAATCAAACATCATTTTATTCTTGAAGAAAGAAATAAAAATGCAATGTGTCCTCTTAATAATGATTCGATGAAATTGAGCGGAGATCAGGATAATGAAGTAGACCCTTTTTTACACGTCCTGGTAAAAAGTAGTTCAAAAAGGTTTTACCCATTACATCATAAGGGTGCACACTTGGAAGCGTTCCAACAGCTAGTATTGAAAGATTTACGATCTATTCAATGTGATAAAAAGTCTGATAACACTGGGGAACACAATTTTTTAGGAGTTAGGTCAGACAACTTTTCTTAATTAATTTTTGGATGCTGAATCCAGAAATGATCTCAGTTTTTCTCTATCACGTCAAGTTTTTGAACTCTAGGATTTTTGACTTCTCAAAAATATGTAAACTACTATACCTAAAAAGTGTTGTTTTTTTTTTTAAATAGTACAAATATGAACAAAAAATGAAATATATAAGAAATAGGCATGACAAATATTTTTTTAACACTATCATGTTTTTTACAAAGGATATATATATATATATATATATTGTAATCAGATAACAAGTCTTATTACAGATACCAGTGCAATTGTGCATCTCTGGCAGGTAAGTTGTGGAGGAAAAACTTGGCGTGCTAGAAAAAAACTGACTGCATTTTTGGAATCAGCATGCCAATTTTAGTATAAATCAGCTCAGAAACCTAACTCAACAGAAATTTTTTTTCAAATTGTTCCCCAGTGTAATTTAAATAGGAAAGAAAGGGAGGCCATAATGTCATTAAAGAACAATAAAGATATTATAATCAAAAATGCGGAGAAAGGAGGTGGTGCAGTTGTAATGGATAGAGAATGATATATAAAGCAGGGAGAAAGAATCCTGGGTGATAAGGATTATTATCAAAAATTGGATTCAGACCCTTCCATATCAATTTTCTTATGTTACAACAATATGGTGAAGGATGCTTTTGGGAGGGGTATCTTGAACAAACTGGAAAAAAGGTTTCTGGATATACCAAGTTTTAAGGTCCCTTTCCTTTACTTCATTCCCAAATTACATAAGTGTACCACCAATCCCCCCGGCCGGCCAATCATTTCTGGGATAGATTCAATAACCTCAAACCTTTCACATTACGTAGATTTATTTCTTCAAAAATATGTAGTGGGTCTAGATTCTTACCTTAAGGATTCCTCAACCCTGATTCAATTGGTAAGAGAGCTCCCACCTTGTAAACATTGTATTTTTATAACTTTGGATGTGACGGCCTTCTACAATAATATTTCCCATAATCTGGGTTTGTTGGCAGTGAAACATTTTTTAAAATCAGATAGTACTATGCTAAAGGAACAAAAAGAATTCATTTTAACGGCAATTGATTTCATTTTAAATAACAATATATTTTCCTTTGAGGGTTCCATATATAAACAAATGAGGGGCTGTGTGATGGGGACGAGATTCGCCCCTAGTCATGCGAATGTGTACATGGGGTTGTTTGAATCCGTCTTCATCGCTCAGTCCCCTCGAACGCAAGGGCATGTTGTTCTGTACCGCCATTACATTGATGATCTGATTTTTATTTGGGATGGGTCGAGTTCTAGTGCTATTGAACTCTATGAAGAATTAAATAAAAATCCCTGGGGCCTTACTTTTACAATGGCGAGTTCTACCAATAACATACAGTTCTTGGACCTCGTGTTGAAATTTGATGATCTGGGGAGGGTGTCCACTTCTACTCATTTCAAACCAGTTGATATCAATAGTTACTTGAGGTTTGACAGTGGACACCTCCCAGATGGATCAAGAACATTCCGTATGGACAATATTGGCGAATTCGTAAGAATTGTACTCAAGATTGTGACTTCCTCTTGGAATCAGATATTTTGAAGAGAAGATTTCGCTAAAAAGGATACCCCAAAAACTTGTTGACCAATGCTTTTAAGAAAACAAAGGGGTATTCACAAGAATCTTGTATCTCAAAGATTCAATCCACAAAAAACAGGGCTTCTGGTTTGGGATAGAAGGATTGGAGTTTAGTTACCACCTTCAACCCATCTAGGAAGAGCATTGGGAGGTTGCTTGAGAGCTACTGGTGAGTGTTAAAAGGAGACCCGGTGCTATCTACTCGTATACCCAATAAACCCAGTGTGGTATATCGAAAAAATCGTAATTTACAAAGTATGGTGGCACTCAGCAACACAGCGCTTAAAGTAGAAGCAAGAGTAATAGAACCCACAATCAATATGTATGGTTGTATTCCATGCAAAACAGCTAAATGTATGTGTTGCCCCACTATGGGAGAAGGAGCCACGTCCTTTTATTCCTACACCACAGGGGAAAAATTTGGTATGAGTTGCAATGTGGATTGCCATTCGAATTATGTGATATACCTCTTACAATGTACGTGGTGCGGCCTACAATATGTGGGTCATACAGTGCAACAAATGCATGCACGTTTAACCCCTTAAGGACCGAGTCACGTTGCAGCTTAATGACCGGACCATTTTTTGCAATTCTGACCAGTGTCCCTTTATGAGGCTATAACTCGGGAACGCTTCAACGGATCCTAGCGATTATGAGATTGTTTTTTCGTGACATATTGGGCTTCATGTTAGTATTAAATTTAGGTCGATAATTTTTGCGTTTATTTGTGAAAAAATAAAAAATTTGGCAAAAATTTTGAAAATTTAGCAATTTTCAAATTTTTTATTTTTATTCTGCTAAACCAGAGCGTTATGTGACACAAAATAATTAATAAATAACATTTCCCACATGTCTACTTCACATCAGCACAATTTTGGAAGAAAAAAAAAAATTTGGTAGGACGTTATAAGGGTTCAAAGTTCATCAGCAATTATTCATTTTTCCAGCAAAATTTACAAAACCATTTTTTTAGTGACCACATCACATTTGAAGTCCCTTTGAGGGGTGTACATGACAGAAAACGCCCAAAAGTGACACCATTCCAAAAACTGCACCCCTCAAGCTACTCAAAACTATATTCAAGAAGATTATTAACCCTTCAGGTGCTTCACAGGAACTAAAATAAAGTTGAAGGAAAAAATGGACATTTTAATTTTTGTAACAAAAATGTTCTTTTAGCCTCAATTTTTTCATTTTCACATGGGCAACAGGATAAAATGCATCCTAAAATTTGTTGGGCAATTTCTCCTGAGTACACCGATACCTCATATGTGGTCATAAACCACTGTTTGGGCGCACGGCAGGACTGAGAAGGGAAGGAGCGCAATTTGAATTTTAGAGCCAATTTTCCGTTCAAAAAGTGAAATGGCGCTCCTTCACTTCTGAGCCTTGCCGTGCGCCCAAACAGTGGTTTATGACCACATATAAGGTATCGGTGTACTCAGGAGAAATTGCCCAACAAATTTTGGGATGTATTTTATCCCTTTGCCCATGTGAAACTAAAAAAATGTAGGCAAAAAGAAATTTTTTGTGAAAAAAAAGTGTTTTTTTAATTTTTATGGATGAATTTGTGAAGCATCTGGGGGTTCAAAGTGCTCACTATGCATCTAGATACCGTCCTTAGGGGGTCTAGTTTCCAAAATAGGGTCATTTGTGGGGAGCTCCAATGTGGAGACACACCGGGACCCTCCATACGCGACATGGTGTCCTCTAACAATTTGAATGGAAAATGAGCTCAAATTGTTAGCGGACACCATGTCGCGTTTGGATGGTCCCCGTGTGTCTCCACATTGCAGCTCCCCCACAAGTGACCCCATTTTGGAAACTAGACCCCCCAAGGAACGTATCTAGATGCATAGTGAGCACTTTGAACCCCCATATGCTTCAGAAATTCATCCGTAAAAATGAAAAAGCACTTTTTTTTCCACTAAAAAATTATTTTTTCATTATTACGGATCAATTTGTGAAGCATCTGGGGGTTCAAAGTGCTCACTATGTACCTAGATATGTTTCTTTGGGGGTCTAGTTTCCAAAATGGGGTCACTTGTGGGGGAGCTCCAATGTGGAGACACACAGGGACCCTCCAAACGCGACATGGTGTCCGCTAACAATTTGAGCTCATTTTCCATTCAAATTGTTAGCGGACACCATGTCGCGTTTGGATGGTCCCCGTGTGTCTCCACATTGCAGCTCCCCCACAAGTGACCCCATTTTGGAAACTAGACCCCCAAGGAACGTATCTAGATGCATAGTGAGCACTTTGAACCCCCATATGCTTCAGAAATTCATCCGTAAAAATGAAAAAGCACTTTTTTTTTCCACTAAAAAATTATTTTTTCATTATTACGGATCAATTTGTGAAGCATCTGGGGGTTCAAAGTGCTCACTATGTACCTAGATATGTTCCTTTGGGGGTCTAGTTTCCAAAATGGGGTCACTTGTGGGGGAGCTCCAATGTGGAGACACACAGGGACCCTCCAAACGCGACATGGTGTCCGCTAACAATTTGAGCTCATTTTCCATTCAAATTGTTAGCGGACACCATGTCGCGTTTGGATGGTCCCCGTGTGTCTCCACATTGCAGCTCCCCCACAAGTGACCTCATTTTGGAAACTAGACCCCCCAAGGAACGTATCTAGATGCATAGTGAGCACTTTGAACCCCCAGGTGCTTTACAAATTGATCCGTAAAAATGAAAAAAATAAACTTTTTGTGGACAAAAAAGTGCTTTTTCATTGTTATGGATGAATTTGTGAACCATCTTGGGGTTCAAAGTGCTCACTATGCATCTAGATACGTTCCTTTGGGGGTCTAGTTTCCAAAATGGGGTCACTTGTGGGGGAGCTCCAATGTGGAGACACACAGGGGCTCTCCATACGCAATATGGTGTCCACTAACAATTGGAATTGTTAGAGGACACCTTGTAGGATATGAAGAGCCCCTATGTGCCTAAACATTGGAGCTCCCCCACAAGTGACCCCATTTTGGAAACTAGACCACCCAAGGAACGTATCTAGATGCATAGTGAGCACTTTGAACCCCCAGGTGCTTTACAAATTGATCCGTAAAAATGAAAAAAGAAACTTTTTGTGGAAAAAAAGTGCTTTTTTCATTTTTATGGATGAATTTGTGAAGCATCTGGGGGTTCAACGTGCTCAATATGCATCTAGATACGTTCCTTCGGGGGTCTAGTTTCCAAAATGGGGTCACTTGTGGGGAGCTCCAATGTTCAGGCACACAGTTAGGGTCTCTCCATACCCGACATGGTTTCCGCTAACAATTGGAGCTCATTTTCTATTGAAATTGTTAGCGGACACCATGTCGCATACGGAGAACCCGTGTGCCACCAGCACAAGGGCAACTGGTAGAGTTGGGGTACAGCACCAGAAAATTCCGCCTCTAATGAATGCGCTATTTTCTTGGGTGGCTGTGGGTTGAAATTTGCAGCGCGGGGGACCCACAACATTTGGGTCTCTCCACGCTGAGGATTCCAGTCAGCCAGCTACCAAGTTGTACATGGCTGGCTACAAAAAATACAGCGAAGCCCATTTTTTTTTATTTCTAGAACTAATTCTAGAGAAAAAAAAATGACGTAGGGCTCCGCCATATTTTTGGTCCAGCCAGGTACAACTTGGCAGCTACAGACTGCCAGCAACCCCAGCTGCCTTGTTGTACCTGGCTGCAACCAAAAATACAGCGAAGCCCATTTTTTTTTATTTCTAGAACTAATTCTAGAAAAAAAATGACGTAGGGCTCCGCCATATTTTTGGTCCAGCCAGGTACAACTTGGCAGCTACAGACTGCCAGCAACCCCCAGCTGCCTTGTTGTACCTGGCTGCAACCAAAAATACAGCGAAGCCCATTTTTTTTTATTTCTAGAACTAATTCTAGAAAAAAAATGACGTAGGGCTCCGCCATATTTTTGGTCCAGCCAGGTACAACTTGGCAGCTACAGACTGCCAGCAACCCCCAGCTGCCTTGTTGTACCTGGCTGCAACCAAAAATACAGCGAAGCCCATTTTTTTTTATTTCTAGAACTAATTCTAGAAAAAAAAATGACGTAGGGCTCCGCCATATTTTTGGCCCAGCCAGGTACAACTAGGCAGCTGGGGGCTGGAATCCTCAGCATAGAGAGGCCCAAGCGTTCTGGGCCCCCCATGCTGCGAATTGCAGCCCGCAGCCGCCCCAGAAAATGGCGCATTCATTGAAGCGCCATTTTCTGGCGCTGTACCCATGCTCTTCCAGTTGCCCTGGTGCCGGTGGCAAACTGGGTAATAAAGGGGTTAATGCCAGCTTTTTATTGGCAGCTGGCACTAAGCCCGAGATTCATAATATTGGGCCAATGTTAGACCCGCCATTATGAATCTCTGATAATTAGTCAATAAATACACACAGAGAAAAATATTTTTATTAGAAAAAAAACACAAACAAATTTTGGACTCCATCTTTATTATAAAAAGATCCGACGTAGTCCACAACGAAGGTCCCACGACGCTCGATCGTTTCCGACGGGATCCCCATGCAGGGGGATGGGGGATCAGGGATCCCCATGCAGGGGGATCAGGGATCCCCATGCAGGGGGATGGGAGATCAGGGATCCTCCTGCAGGGGGATGAGGGATCAGGGATCCCCATGCAGGGGGATCAGGGATCCCCATGCAGGGGGAAGGGGGATCAGGGATCCCCATGCAGGGGGATGGGAGATCAGGGATCCCCATGCAGGGGGATCAGGGATCCTCCTGCAGGGGGATGGGGGATCAGGGATCCCCATGCAGGGGGATCAGGGATCCTCCTGCAGGGGGATGAGGGATCAGGGATCCCCATGCAGGGGGATCAGGGATCCCCATGCAGGGGGATGGGGGATCAGGGATCCCCATGCAGGGGGATGGGAGATCAGGGATCCCCATGCAGGGGGATCAGGGATCCTCCTGCAGGGGAATGGGGGATCAGGGATCCCCATGCAGGGGGATCAGGGATCCTCCTGCAGGGGGATGGGGGATCAGGGATCCCCATGCAGGGGGATCAGGGATCCCCATGCAGGGGGATGGGGATCAGGGATCCCCATGCAGGGGGATCAGGGATCCCCATGCAGGGGGATGGGGGATCAGGGATCCCCATGCAGGGGAATGGGAGATCAGGGATCCCCATGCAGGGGGATCAGGGATCCTCCTGCAGGGGGATGGGGGATCAGGGATCCCCATGCAGGGGGATCAGGGATCCTCCTGCAGGGGGATGGGGGATCAGGGATCCCCATGCAGGGGGATCAGGGATCCTCCTGCAGGGGGATGAGGGATCAGGGATCCCCATGCAGGGGGATCAGGGATCCCCATGCAGGGGGATGGGGGATCAGGGATCCCCATGCAGGGGGATGGGAGATCAGGGATCCCCATGCAGGGGGATCAGGGATCCTCCTGCAGGGGGATGGGGGATCAGGGATCCCCATGCAGGGGGATCAGGGATCCTCCTGCAGGGGGATGGGAGATCAGGGATCCCCATGCAGGGGGATCAGGGATCCTCCTGCAGGGGGATGGGGATCAGGGATCCCCATGCAGGGGGATGGGGGAGGTCTTACCAGACGTCGGGCGGCGGTGAGAGGAAGCCGGAGGACGCAGGCAGGAGGACGCAAGCTGGAGGCGGCGGCGGCAGGAGGAGGTGAGTACCGGCGGTGGCGGGGGGCCGGGGACAGCGGGGGGGGCCCAGAATCAGCAGGGGACGGGGGATAGCAGGGGGGGGCCCAGAAAAAGAAGGGGACAAGGCACAAGGGGATAGCGGGGGGGCCCAGAAACAGCAGGGGAATGAGCTTCAGAAGACACAGCGGGGGACAGGGGGATGAGCCGGGGGATGAGCCGGGGGATGAGCCGGGGGATGAGCCGGGGGATGAGCCGGGGGGGGGGGGGGGAGACACAGCGGGGGACAGGGGTATGAGCGGGGGAGCGCAGACACAGTTGGGGGACAGGGGGATGAGCGGGGGGCAGGCACAGCGGGGGACAGGGGGATGAGCAGGGGGGGCAGACACAGTGGGGGTCAGGGGGATGAGGGGGGGGTGATGAGCATCAGAGGGCACAAGCAGGGAATGTGTGCAGGAGCCGGGCACAGCTGACAGCCCGGCTCCTGCAGCGATCGCTCAGGGAAGTGCTGACATTCAGCACTTTCCTGCGCGATCTTGATGTGATCGGTCGGTCAGATTGACTGACCGATCACATCGCTCTGAGTGTGGGGACCCCTAAAAAGGGTCCCCACACCTCTGCCCCTGACCCTCAGCTGTCACTGACAGCTTTTAGAATTGAACTGTCACTGTTCGTTTAGAAGCAGTGACAGTTCAAAGCCATGACGAGTATACTCGTCATGATGCGGGAACTGACAGCTTTTCATGACGAGTATACTCGTCATTAGTCGTAAAGGGGTTAAATAAGCATCGGTCGAACAACTGAAAGGGCTTTTTGCTACATTGTTTATCAAAACATTTTCTCACAACACATCAAAAAGATCCAAAATTCATGACACTCATAATTATTGACCAGGTACCAGAAGGTATGGAGAACAGATTTGCGAGGCTGGTCAATAAAGAAAGTTATTGGATTTTCAAACTGGGTACTTTGAGTCCGGAGGGTCTAAATTTGACTATTGATAATGTGATAAAAGGATGAGTGATTTATAAGGTAATTTTCCCTGATTAATGAACAGAGTAGAGGGCAGATAATTTTGGTTATAGTAATTTCCTTTCCATTGTTGGGGGTTATGAATTTATATATATTTTTTATACATATATATTTTTTAATTAATTTTAGTGATTTTAGTAATTTTTAGCAACAAAAGGATTTTTTGAAGAAAAAAGTTTTTTTGTTTTAATTATGAGGGTAAAAGAACAGACCCCCTAGAATAATAAATATATATATACCAATTATATTATATCTATGATATGATTATATTGATATTATATTTCTTTTATGATCTATTGTATCATCATAATATGTTTTTATGGTTACTTAAAAAATAATTTTTGATTATGTTTAACACATAATTTTTGCACTATGCACTTTTGCATTTTTCACTTTAAATTCATATTATTTATTTATATATTATTAATTATTATTATTATTATTTATATATTGTTTTGGATATTACATATATGTGTAAGGTATTGTTCAGTACGCACATATTTTTAATTCACAATTGATTGCAAGTTTCATATAGGTATTGAGGTTCTTCTACTTTCAATACCTCTCCTGGGTTATTCATGTATGTATAAATAGGGTGGACTATGTTTATTTATCCTATATATTTTTATTATTATTGTTATCAGTTTATATCATACATATTTTAATGGGTTTATATATACAAATGTTTAAGGATGTAATAATTTTTTTTATATATATATATATATATTAGGTTAGAATAGTTATTACATAAAATATATGTAACTCACCAGTTCTTAGGAAAGGGTTAAAAATGTTTGTCCATTGATTGGTCAATGCTACTATTTAATCTGTGATTTAGACCACTTCCTTGTAAATCCAACTGAGGAAGACAGTGGGTCGCTGTAGAAACGCGTATTGGTGTTATGAATAAAGGAGGTTTGTGCTCCAATAATCTCTATAGTCCTTTCTTCCCACTCTGAGTGCTCCTACAAATTGACCACAATCTTCTTTTCACTATTGTAAATCCCTACTGGGTTTGTGGCTGGAGCTGCTGGAGTTGGTCGATAGTTCCCTGTGAGTGAAGGACCTGCCGTGACATCAGCAGTGACGCAGGGTCACATGATCGCAGTGCCCATCTGACCAGGACCAGGAAGAAGCCTGTGGCGTGGTCCTCGCCATTATACGGCTCCCAGACGCATTACCGAGGTTGTGCAGGGATTGCACAACCTCCTCAGGTGAGTGGCACCTTGTTACACCATTCTTAAAGCCCCCACTAGACCACTGGGTTCTTCTCATGTGAGCTCTCCCCTTCTTCTCTTTTAGATGTGAACTAAGCCTTACACACGAATTGTGCAATGTGGGCCTCATCTTCCTCATCATCACCCAATATTGCCTCAGGATATTGGTTGGGATGGATAGTATCAACCATGGATAAATCTTGATCCATAGCCACATGTTGGTCATTCAAAGCTTACTCTTTGAGATTATGCAGGGATTGTTTCAACAAACAGCAGTAGGATGGGTACTCTGATAATTGCCTGACAGATCACTACTCTCGAGCTTGGTGCAGTACTCAATGTTCTCATGAACTTCACTAATGTAATCCATCCACAACCAATCGGCAGTTATGTGTTGTGTGTGAGTCTCAATGTAACTAGCATCTGGAAGCTGGTATTCAGCTACAGCCCTCTGCTGCTCACTAATCCTCAACAACATATGATATGTTCTCTCTATCTGCATGTGCAGGTCGCAAATGAGTTGTTAACTTGTCAAATTAATGAGGTTTTGCAGCACTGCAAGACCAGCAAAAGCTGTAGAGGAATGGCGTAAATGGGCAATAATACGGCACGCCTTATGATTTATGTACAGCAAGTCAGGGTATGTTTTTTATAATTTCTGAACTAGTAGGTTCAATTTGTGAGCCTTTTATGGCTCATTCAGCAGCTTACTGACTTTTAAAGCTGCCACCAGCTTACTGCCATTATCGCATGCACAAGCAGGTCCAGAGGTGAGGGCCCTCCCAACTGTATAGAGCAGGGCCCTCACAAATGTATACAGGAGGGTCCCTCAAAATATAGATGACCAATAGAGAAGGGCTCTTCTTAAAGTATAGAAGAGGACCCTCACAAATGTATGAAGGATTGCCCTCCCAAATATATAAAGGAGGGCCCTCCAAATGTATAAAGAAGGGTCCTCCAAAATTTATAGGAGGACCACCCAAATGAATAGAGGGCCCTTCTCAACATATAGAGGATGGTCCTCACAAATGTATAAAAGAGGGTCCTCCCTAATGTACAGATGAGATGACCTTCAGTGCCAGCAACCATGGCTTTGCTTATGATGTGTTATTCTTAAGGCAGTGATTTCAGCACCAAATGAATAGAGGAGGGCCCTACAAAATGTATGGAGGGCCCTTCCAAATGAATAGAGGATGGACCTCCCAAACATATGTTACAGGGCCACCTCTGGGCCCTCACCAAACTCAGGTTTGCAGGCCCCTGAACAATTGATTTGAGAGCTGCAGAATGACATGGAGGAGGAGGAAGAGGAGGAGGAGAGTAGGGAGAAACTGGCATACGAGTAGATGGAAAACATAATGAAGTTGGGCTGACTATTCTTGGCATGGGTAGGATGTGTGATGTCCCAGGCTGTCACTCTATCCCACCCTCCACCAGGTTTACCCAGTGTGCTGTCAGAGGAATTTATCATCCTTGACTGACAACAATAACATCTCCACGTGTTTGTTGCTGCGTGGACCATCCCAGTTATGGCATTACTGACAGCATGGTTGATATTGTTTAACACATGCTTCTACAAAGCGGGGCTGGAACCCCAGGTACAATACTGGTGCCACTGGCTAGCAAACCAGTATCCTGGGCAGCCACAGTCAGGAGATCATGGAAAGACTCTGTTCCCTCAAGCCTAAAGAGAAACATCTGCATTGCTAGCAATTTGGTAATGTGAGCGTTTAATGTTTTTGCCTGTGGTGGAGTGTTTGTGTATTTACGTTTACTTTCCAAGATCTGGGACAGCATACTTCGCTGGGACAAAAAAAAGGGACATGGTTGATGTTGGTTGCTGTCTGTGCAACCAAAGCTCATGAGCAGGAGGTGGGAGCACCTGCTTCATGTACAGCAGATTGTGAAGGGCCCTTCCCAAAGTATAGAGGAGGACCTTCCCTAACTATAAAGGAAGGCCCTTCCAAATGTATAAAGGAGGGCCCTCCCAAATGTATAGAGGGCCCACTTAAATGAATATAGGAGGGCACTTCCTAAAGTGTAGAGGAGGGCCCTCACAAAAGTATAAAGGAGGGTCCTCCCTAATGTACAGATAAGATGACCTTCAGTGTTAGCAACTATGGCTTTCTTTATACTGTTTTATTCTTAAGGCAGTTGTTTCAGCATCAAATGAATAGAGGAGGCCCTCCCAAATGTATAGAGGGCCCTCCCAAATGAATAGAGGAGGGCCCTCACAAATTTCTAAGTAAGAGCAGTCCCTCCAAAACATACGTTACAGGGCCATCTCTGGGCCCTCAGCAAACTCAGGTTTCCTACCTACTTCAGGCCCTGCGAACTTTTGAATTTAGGGCCGGAAAATGTCATGGAGGTGGAGGAGGAGGGTGAAACCCAACGCTAAAATGGGCACATTGTAAACTGCTATGAAATATGTATTCCACTATCACAGTGTCAATGAGGGAGGGACCACCCAAATGTCTAAGTAAGAGCGGTCCCTCCAAAATATATGTTACAGGGCCATCTCTGGGCCCTCAGCAAACTCAGGTTTCGTGCCTACAGCAGGCCCTTAGAATATTTGAACTTAGGGTTGCAAATGTCATGGAGGTGGAGAAGGAACAGGAGGGTAAAGCCCAACACTAAAATGGGCACATTGACACTGATAGTGGAATACATATTCCATAGCAGTTTACAGTGAGGGAGAGACCGCCCAAATGTCTAAGGCTGACTTGACCCCACGGTACAATCAGGTTCGGGGCTGTCTGGAGTGAACCGGTCCTGTTTGTAGCCTGATGCATCAGATCACAGCTGATGTTGCTGTCCCCTGCTGAAATGGTGCTGAACCACTTCACAGGGAACAGCGCCCTGGTGCTGAAGTTCAGCGTAGCTCACGCTGAACTTCAGCCGCTGGTGTCCGGATCTCGAATCCTCCCAGAGGGACCGGAAAGATCAAATTTGGGCAGATTTATTGCCCCGGACACAAAAACGTTGCAAGCAAAGTTTTTGTGTCCGGGAGAAAATTCCGAATACACCTGGATCTTCCCGGACAGATGGAAACCGGATGGCAGATAGCTGCCATCCGGTTCCATCCACCCCCATAGGGCTGTATAATGTCAAAATCGGGTCCGGGGCTGTCAGTTTCACCCCGGACCTGATTGTACCATGGTGTGAAGCCAGCCTAAGTAAGAGTGGTCCCTCCAAAATGTATGTTACACAGCCCCCTCTGGGCTCTGAGGTCAAAGATCAACATACCAACTAGTACGTTGCAGCTGCCCTTGTAAAGTGCTGGGGAATAGCTAACTAAAAATGATGTTTGACAGAGGAACCTACAAAATGTATGTCAGGGCCCTCCCAATTGTAAAAGGTGAAAAAAAGCCACAACAGTATGTGTGAACAAACACTAAAAGCGATATTTATTTTTTTCTCTGTCTTATTTAGCCTTGTATACAAGTGGTTATGCAGAAAAAAATGTTTCTTAATCTTTTTTACCTGTTAAATGCAATTTAGGTGAGGTTTAGTAGTTGCTCTTGTGTATAGGTAACAGTGGTGTAATCCTGCGACAAACGTATTCACAGAAACCATATGTGAGTCAAAAATGCGTGCAGGCATATTCTCCAGCCTCTTCCTATTGTTTCATAACTTCCCCATCCATTTCAGCCTTTTCCTCAGGCCCCCAGACCCCTTTGTAGGGTCCAGAAGAAAATTACTCACGTTTCCCATTGACTTACATTGTACTCGCTATTCGGAACAAATACGCGATTATTACAAAGTATTCATAATGAGTATATCTATTATGAATATTACTAGATGGTGGCCCGATTCTAAAACAACGGGTAGTCTAGAATATGCGTATAGTTTATTTATGGAAACTTAACAATAATGCAAGTAATACATGATATCTACTACCGTATGTCTCTATCATCTATGTATTTTTTTGAATATTTTATCTTCATAAACTAAGGTTCTTGGTACACATATTGGCCAATACCTATTTGCCCATCAACCAGCTTCAAAGTAATTTTACATCTGATGGGTCTCTGTCCTACCTTCTCATTCTCTCCTTGGGCTCAGCTAAGCCTCCATTTTTATTAATTCTCAGAGAGAGAACTCACTTAAATCAAAGACCTTTTCTCAAAAAAATCAATTTTTGGATTTTTTGGAAAAATCTTATCTTTAAACAATGAAAGTTCATAGTACACATATTGACCAACATCTGTAAGCCCATCAACCACCGTCAAGGTGACCTTAGACTTTTGGACTGTCTTTAATCAAGTGTCCTTGTAATGGGGTCTCGATGACTTGTACCTTCACATTACACCTCATTTTCACCTGAGAAAATGCAACATACAGTTGTCCATGAGCAAAAACTGGCTCCGGTAAATACATGCCAACACGATGTAAAGTTTGGCCTTGTGACTTGTTTATAGTCATGGCAAAAGCTGGTTTGACTGGAAATTGCCGACGTCGAAGCCTAAATGGAAGACTTGTATCTGAAGGACATAAGTCTATGCGTGGAATGAAGACATCATGTCCTTTTGCTGATCCACTGATGACTCTTGCTTGAATAACATGGGAAAGGAGTCCAGTTACAATAAGCCTAGTTCCATTACATAGACCACTCTTTGTATCAAGATTCCGAGGCAACATCACAATTGTCCCAACTTTAAGTTGAAGTCTGTGGGATGGCATTCCTGATGGTGTATCACTATTTAAAAATTCAACCGGATAATGCTCTTGTTCTTCTTCATTATCTACATCCACGGAATCATCACTGGTATACACAATATACTCTCCAGACATTCTATCCATCACACGGTCATTTAGCAAAGCCACATCATCGTTTTTGGGACACAGAATTGCATGGGTAGAGGCTCTGTCAACACTACTTTGGTCATTTACATCAATTTCAATATGTTGTCCAAAAACATCAGTTACAATGCAGTCAGTACACAACATGTCTTCTGGTATTTCAATAATATCATCTCCAAGATTGTATTCATTGGTAAGATCACCATTACCAAGCTTGAGAAGCCAATTGCTATACTCTGGGTCTGAGGATCGCATGTTGTTAGTGAGTTGTAGTTTAGTAAACTGTTGCCAGAGATCAGCCATATTTAAGCTGGACTCAATCACATCTGTTCTTGTTCCATTTGTTATAACTGGAAGACATTGCCTAAAATCTCCACCAATAACAAAAACTTTACCTCCAAATGGAATGTCATTCTTTTCTGCAACATTTGAAGTCATAACTTCACGAAGAAGTCGGTCAATTACAGTCAAAGCATATTTGGGTGCCATAGTACACTCATCAAGTATCAACAGATGTGCATTCTGTAACTGTTTGCCAGCAAATGTATCTTTGTTTGATTCTGGAAACAGATATTTCATTCACAGGAACTGGTATTCCAAAACAGGGAATGCATAGTACGACCTCCTTGTAACAGATTTGCTGCAATACCTGTTGTAGCTGAAGGTAATACAGCTTTTCCCAACCCTCTAACATGATGCATCAAAACTTCATATAAGTAGGTTTTACCAGGGGCGAACCATCACCCCTGGGGGCCCTGGTGCAGAAGCGGGGGGGGGGTATGCTACTGACAGTCGGCGCGGCCCCGGGGGGGTTGGGAGGGAAATGGGGGGTGTAGGGTTGTGCTACTGGCCGTCGGCGCGGCCCAGGACGGGGGGGGGGTGCTGCTGGGAGCCGCAGGCGCGGTGCTCTCCTATCTGGTGAGCCGCGCCGGATGTTTGTAGCTGTCCTAGAAGCCGGAGGGGCAGAGGAGTGGAGGGGCGGGATCAGGCAAGAGAAGCAGGAAGCTCTCTGCTTCCCTTGCCTGACCCATATCTCCTCTGAGGCGGCTTGCGGGAGTCGGCTGGGGGCCCCCCTCCAGGCTTAAAGGGGCCCCCTAGCTGGTCGGGGCCCTGGTGTAGCTGCACCAGCTGCACCACGGTAGTTCCGCCTCTGGGTTTTACCACTCCCTCCTGGACCATTAATGAAGAAACATTTTGTCCTTCCATCGGCTTGATTTTCTATGGCAGTTACAATTGTATCATAAGCAACACGTTCTTCATTTAAAGAATTGACTTTCTGTGCTTCCAACAATAGTTCATTTACTTCATCATACTCTTGAAGTTGTAGAACATGAGGAGAAGGCTTTGGCAAATTAAAGTCTGAAAATGTTTTTCCATGCAGTATTAACAGATTTTGGCATCACACATAGCATAAGACTGACAATTTTGACCATCTCCACTTTCATTATGAAGACGTAAGCAATAATCCTCAATTAGATGTTCCTCAAAATTTGTCCAAAGTTCTGCGGGATTTGTAGGTGGTCCAAATACACGTATGTATGCAAAGAATTGCCAAAGTTGATAAGGCATATTTAAAGAAACTGCATCTTCTAAGGTTGAGGTCCAAAACACTATCATCTAATAAAAGTCCTAAAGCCAAAGCTGCAGCTTTTAAATGTATCATGCACTACTCCATTAACTGTTTTCAAAAACTCATAACTCGTAGCACCTTTCACATGCAGCAGTAACAGACGAAGGCAATATCTTTCTTGATCTTTGACACTTACAGTATACATACGTCCAATAATTTTACTAACTCCACGTTGTCTTAGTTTCCAACCCTTATTCCAAACATAATGCTCTGGAATCTCACGATAGAAATACTACCTTGCATTGTTGTCATGTTGGTTCAGCAAAAAAACATTCCATTAATGTCGTCATTGAACCTAAACTTTTTGACACATCTTCAACTGCAGAATTTTCATGAAAATAAACCTGATGTTGATGTGGTAAATGGAAAGCTAAACGTATAATAGCATGTGACTGAGCATGCATAGGAAATGCAAATATTCTCCAAACAGCTTCTGGAGCACTGACATATCTTGAGTCAAGAATTCTTGTTGATTCATCATGACTCACTGTTGTTTGCTGTATTTCCACATTAGCTCTGTCATGGCCCTTATAGATCTACTTAGAGATATTTCACACTTTTTATTGACGCACAAATTTCAACATTGATGTGACAATTGTAGCGTTTAGATAAATAAGGATTATGCACTACCCATGAGTTGTTTATAATTCTTTTCTTGTGCACAATGTTCTCAATGTGTGTTCACCGATATGAAGGATACCCATCCAAATCTTTCACAGTATGCTCTTGTAACTGTTTTGGAAATCCTTTCGTACACTTCCCATTTTCCATACATGGACTTTTTGGATTGGCCTCGCCACATGGACCATGAACCATATGATTGATGACAATATCAACAATATCATATAGTTCAGGGAATTTTTATTGGTCTGGAATTTCAGCCCACACTATATTGTCAATATCTTCCTCTGTCCGAAACTTAGACTCCGCATCTAAGATGATAAGTATATGTGAATGTGAGAGACCTCGTTTCTGAAACTCAATGACATGTACCATTGCAACCACTGTCCAAAAAAGGCCATTTTTCAGATCTTTCAAAAGGCTGGTGAGCTTCAATCGAAATATGCGGGCCACTAAGTCTGGCCTGTGTTCCACTTTCTGCCAGGGTTCTAGATTTCTGGCCATTTTGGATTACACGTCATTGTTACAAAAAGGTCAGGTCTTCCGTACTTTGTCACTATCGCCATTACGTCTTGGTAACGTTGCTGCATGTTCCGGGGACTACCTTCAAATGCGTATGGCAAAATAACTGTTTTCCCAATTGGAATTCCTTTTTCAATGGATTTCTTTACTAAATGTTCTTGAAGAACACAGTAATCCTCCACTTTCAGATTTTTTTGGTTCATACATATCAAATTGAGGCGATTACCTTCAATTTTAACATATGCATCAACAAAGTACTGCTGAGTAAGTTTACCACCGTTTAGAATAGGGTTAAACTCAGGTCGCACAGACAAAAGGAAACTGTAATACTGCATAAGTATTTCGTAATTCGTCTTACAGTACCTTGCTGCTGTAGATTTTCATGCCACCCTTGATCACCTGGAAAAAATAATGGATACAGAAGAGCATCAAGGTTGCTATGCAAAATACTGATGCGCTGTGTTTTAGGAAGCAGATAATTGTTCACATCTGACTTAAGATGGACTAATATATCCCTTTGAAAAGGAGGCTCTCCATCATCATTTTGGAAAACAACAGCAAACTCACTTACACATGGTTTATTATAACGTCGAGGATCTTGGGTACGTTCTTGTTTAATTGCCATAACAATGGAAGGCATTTCAGTCCCATTTTGTACAGCCCTCTGTTGCTCCTCAGCTTCAACATCCTTAAGCATGCGATATGCAGCAGCAAATGGATTGATGTCTTGTAAATGTATAGTAATCAAATTCATGAGTTCCACATTACACTTTTCATTTTCTTTCACATTCATCCTTTCTTCTGTAGCCTCATTTGCATCAAGGATGTATAATTGAGCATTGGTGGTTCTCCTACAGTGTTCCAGTACGATGATAGATCTGGCCATGAATTTTGAAACAATATGGTAAAAATCCAGGTGGTGGTGCAATGTTGGCACCAAATGAAGCAAGTGCATGTGAACTGTTGATGCTTCTGATATTATCCATGAAATTTCGACTATATTTATGCTGTCCTCTCATCAATTCCTCAAACAGATCTGAGTATTGAGATCTCATTAACATTACTTTCCCTTTTTGACAGCATTGACTGATTGACAGAAGGTTTCTCATCAATAAAATTCAAAGAATTGCATTTACAGCAAACAGCATCCATTTTACCACAGTAATGTTGATGAATCGTTGTTTGATCATTTGTGACATACTTAGCAAGTTTATGAATACTCTGCTGAGCTTGCCTTGCTTTTTGGTTTATATGAATGGCACGAACATATTCTTTGACTCCCATAGCTAATAAAGATTCACTTAGCCGATATTGTGAGTGACATACGGCATTTTGTGATTTTCTGCCAGCAATTTCTTCTACTGTTTCCGGTTGTCGATAAAGTCTACGATATTTCGCATCCAGGCCTTGTCTCACAGCAGTTTCTTCTCATGTCTCTTGGTCTCTACGTTGTCGTTGCATTGCTGCTTTTACAGCTTTTCGGTCTTCATCATTCGCATATTTGCACTTACGACCGACTAAACCCATTTAGTAATTGTGAATAAACTAATTCAAACTATGAAAAACAGACTAACTGAAGTATGTGACACTATGGCTGACTGCCTTCTAAACAGGAGTAAAGTTCTTCAGACTATAACTGACAGCCTTGTATACGGGAGTGTAGGAGATCACACTGACAGCCTTGTAGACAGGAACAAAGTTCGTCACACTTACTGACAGCCTTGTAGACAGGAGTTAAAAACGTCACACTGATAGCTTTGTACAAAGGAGTGAAGGACGTCACACTGACTGATCTAGTAGACAGAAATAAACTTCATCACACTTTGACTGACAGCCTTGTAGACAGCAGTGAAGGACAACACACTGACTGACATACCTTGTAGACAGGAATGAAGGACGTCAAAGGAACTGACAGTCTTTTAGAAAGGAATAAAGGATGTCACACTGACTGACAGTTGTTGACAGGATGGAAGTTTGTCACACTGACTGACAGCCTTGTAGACAGGAGTACAGGATATTACACTGACAGCCTTGTAGATAGGAATGAAGTTCGTCTCACTGACTGACAGCCTTTCAGACCGCAGTGAAGAACGTCACACTGACTGAGACCCTTGTAGAGAGGAGTGAAAAACGTCACGCTGACTGACAGGTCTAGTAGACAGAAGTAAACTTCATCACACTAAAACTAACAGCCTTATAGACAGGAGTGAGAGATGACATACTGACTGACATACCTTGAGGACAGGAGTGAAGGACATCACTCGAACTGACACCCATGTAGAGAGGAGTGAAGGATGTCCCACTGACTGATGGCCTTGAAGACAGAATGGAAGTTTGACACACTGACAGCCTTGTAGACAGTAGTGAAATTTATGACACTGACTGACAGTCTTGTAGACAGGAGTACAGGTTATCACACTGACAGCCTTGTAGATGGAAATGAAGTTCATCTCACTGACTGACAGCCTTGTAGAGAGGAGTTAAGACATCATGCTGACTATCATATCTATTAGACAGGAGTAAACTTCATCACACTATGACTAACAGCCTTTTAGACAGGAGTGACAGATGACACACTAACTGATATACCTTGAGGACAGGAGTGAAGGACATCATTCACACTGACACCCTTGTAGAGAGGAGTGAAGGCTCTCCCACTGACTGACAGCCTTGTAGACAGGATGGACGTTTGACTCACTGACTGACAGCGTTGTAGACAGTAGTGAAGTTCATCTCACTGACTGACAGCCTTGTAGAAAGGAGTGAAAGAACTCACGCTGACTGACAGACCTAGTAGACAGGAGTAAACTTCATCACACTATGACTGACAGCCTTATAGACAGGAGTGAAGGACGACACAAGAACTGACATACCTTGAAGACAGGACTGAAGGACGTCACACAGACTGACAGCCTTGTAGAAAAAAGTGAAGTTCGTCACAGTAAATGAAACCCTTGTAGACAGGAGTGAAGGACATTACACGGACTGACAGCCTTGTATACAGGAATGAACGTCACACTGACTGATGACCTTGTAGACAGGAGTCACGTTTGTCACATTGACTGACAGCCTTGCAGATAGGAGTAAAGGACGTCACACTGACAGACTTCTAAACAGAACTGAAGGACGTCACAGTGACTTACAGCCTTGTAGACAGGAGTTAATGATGTAACACTAACTGACAGCCTTGTAGACAGGACTGAAGTACGTCTCACTGACTGACAATCTTGTAGACAGAAGTAAAGGACTTCACACTGACTGACAGACCTTAAAGACCAGTGTAAACTCTGTCACCTGGCTGATAGACAGGAGTACACTATCCACTGACTGACAGACTTGATAGGACTAAACAGTGTCACAGTTACTGACAGACCTAATAGGACTAAATTTTATCAAATTGACTGATAGACCTAATAGGACTAAACTGCGTCACACTGACAGACAGCATTAAACTGCGTCACACTGACGGACAGACAGCATTAAACTGTGTCACACTGACTGACAGACCTAATAGGACTAAATTGTATCAAAATGACTGACACACCTGACAGAAATAAACTATGTCACACTGGCTGACAGAGAGGAAAAAACTGCGTCACAATGGCTGACAGACCTTCCTGACAGGATTCAATTGCGTCACACTAAGAGCGGCAGTTCAAATTCCGCGCCAATACCACTATTTGTATACTGCGACGCTCATTGGTCGGCGGTGAACGCGGCAACCAATGTGAGAAGCGGCGCGCAGTTTAAATGCCGCTCCACTGATTGGTCGGCGCTGAACGCGGCGACCAATCAGAATAGCGGCGCACGCCATGCTGCCATATTTCAAATACACTATACTCAGTGTATTTGAAATATGGCGCAATAGAGTGCGCTGCTATCGCCGCGTTCAGCGCGACGACCAATCAGAATAGCGGCTCGCGCTATGCCGCCATATTTGAAATACACTAAGTACAGTGTATTTGAAGTATGGCGCCATAGAGCGACCCACTATTCTGATCGGTTGCCACGCTGAACGCGGCGACCAATCAGAATAGTGGTGCGCGCTATGCCGCCATATTTCTAATACACTGTACTCAGTGCATTTGAAATATGGCGGCATAGCGCACGCGACTATTCTGATTGGTCGCCACGCTTGACGCGGCGACCAATCAGAATAGCGGCATTCAAACTGCGCGCCAAGCTGCGCTACTTCACTGATTGGTCGCTGCGACCACGGCGACCAATCAGAGGAGTACTGCGGCTTGGCGCACAGTTTGAATGCCGCGAAGTGCACCACCACTGTGAGCTGCCTGGAGATGACCGGTTAACGCCGGTCATCTCCCGGCTGGCTCGCAGCGAACCTCCGTGCCGCAGGTAGCCGCGGCTGAGCTCCGGTTAGCGGCTCGCCAGCCAGGAGACGACCAGCTGACGCTGGTCGTCCCCCGGCTGGCTCACGCGTGCTGGGATCACCGTTTGCAGAACCGTGCATACCTGCGGAAGCGGCGCTCACGCGACGCATTCGCCGGGTTGACGCGAAATAAGAATGTTCAGCACGCGCCATTTGCATACTAGGAGTTTACTGGCCACCGCCGGCGGCGGCGGCCAATGAGCTGCCTCTGTGTGGCCTGCGATTTTGGTTACGCTCAAAAATTATATAGTAGACTAACTGTGAGCCCGATTCTAAAGAATCGGGAGTCTAGAATCTGTATTTCCTTTATTTAAAAATAGTTTTAACTAATAATCCAATAATTCCATGATATCTTTCCATCAACTACATATAATTGTATGGTTGATATCATTTTTGGAAAATTGAACAATTATGATGTAAGGGTCTTGGAACACAAAGTAACAATACTTGTTAATGTGTCAATAGCTTGATTTGACAAATCAATATTGATATTCTGCGTATTAGCCAGTTTGTGTCAGCCCACCAATCGCATCAAGATGCCCTTACGTCTGGTGGGTCCTAATCTAACTAATTCCGAATTATGAATATTTTGATTTATTTAACAGCAGCATTTTTCATCTATTTAAAAAGGATGTGGATGTAAAAAATAAAATTTCCACACCTGACACCTCAGGAGTTACCGTCAACAGACTTGCAGCAATTTCCATAACACAACTAAGGAATTTGCAGTAAACTTGCGGTAAATGGAGCAAACATGGCTACGGCAGATGCAGGAAATACAGCCACTAACATACCACAGGTCACTGCAGTTATTGTGGCTGAAACAGCCGCAACCACGTTGTCTGCATCCACTGCAAGTGAACTACAAATTCCATACACATTGCATGAAAATTACGGCAAGTGTGCTGTAGGTGAGCCCTAAGGCAGCAAATGTAGAAATGTTAAATTTAAAAAAAAAAACATCCACAAATAGCTAAAAAATGCTGGAGTCAAAGGTAAATCTCAATTTAGATATGTCCCTCTCTATCTAAATATAGTAACCACACCTTGAGATGGAGATGTGTGTGAGCAGTCATCCCACCCATCTCTTAGCTGTTCACAAAAACCTCTCCCTGTAAAAAAAAATATAGCAAAATTCTCAGCACTTGTAGTGCTGGAACATAATATGATGGTTTCTATCACCAAATTGTAAAATTTGGATGATACACATCTATGATCTCATACTAAATGTGTGTTCATCTGTATATCTATCTATATATATATATATATATATATATATTATATATATGATAAATATCTATATCTATATCTATATATATATATATATATATATATATATATAATGTTTATATATGCGATAAATTCTGTACAAAAGGGATTTAATCTCCCAAAAATAACTATATA
This sequence comes from Allobates femoralis, assembly GCA_033576535.1. Lineage (NCBI taxonomy): Eukaryota > Metazoa > Chordata > Amphibia > Anura > Aromobatidae > Allobates > Allobates femoralis. The sequence continues at coordinate 115,955,338 of JARQOC010000011.1, forward strand.
TATAACATGGCTATATAATAACCATGTAATTAATATCTTTAGAAATATAACTAGACTAATTTTTTTGTAGATTTTGTGGTTTTTGTAAAAAAAGTATCAGAACAGTATGAAAAAAAAGAAAAAGCTTAACGTAAAACATTTTTGTACACGATATTGTGTGTAAAGACCTTAGGAGAATCAGGCAGTAATTGTCCTTGGAGTGATGAATTGAGGACTTTGACCTTGACATTACAGCGTTGCTTGACTCTAGAAAAGGCCACATAGAGTTGACCATGGGCAAAAGGTGGTTCCGGGAGATATATCCCAACTCGATTGAGAGTTTGCCCTTGCGATTTATTGATGGTCATTGCAAACGCTGCCTTGATGGGAAATTGTCGTCTTCTTAATCTGAATGGTAATGCAGTCTCTGATGGACATAAATCAATACGTGGAATGAATACCACCTGTCCTGCTGCTGAGCCAGTAATAACTTTAGCCTGGATCATGTTTGGAAACAATACAGTTACAATGAGCCAAGTACCATTGCACAGACCTTTCCTGGTATTCAGGTTGCGTAACAGCATGACAATGGTGCCAACTTTAATTTTTAGATGATGTAGAGGCATTCCAGTTGGTGTAAGTGAATGCAAAAATTCAGGTGGGTATTGTTCTGAATCATCACAGTCCTCCGCATCAATAGAATCTTCACTCATATAGTCTGTGTACTCACCAATCAATTAGTCCATGACTTTGGAATTAACAAAATCGACGTCGTCATTCTTAGGACATAAGATAGCATGAGAAGCAGCGATATTGATACTCTCGTTGTTATTGACATCAATGTTAATGTTGTCTCCAAAGATCTCATGTATTAAAGACCCAGTGCACAGCATATCTGGAGGAATCTCGATGACATCATCTCCAAGATTATATTCATTGGACAGCTCACCATTACCAAGTTTAAGCAACCAAGTGCTGTATTCCGGATCAATAGAGCGCATGTTGTTAATAAGCGGGAGTGGATTGAAAATTGGCCAATGTGTAGAATATTTTAAACAGCTCTCTACAATATCTGTTCTTGTGCCATGAGGAATGACAGGAAGACATTGTCGAAAGTCTTTTCCAAGTACAATTACTTTGGCTCCAAAAGGTGTCTTTTCTTTGTTGGTAACTTTTTTGGTCATAACATCTCGTAAGAGTCTTTCAATGACATGCAATGCATACTTTGAGACCATTGTGCACTCATCTATAATAATGAGTTCAGTGTTCTGCAAATCATAAGCTGCATCCGTGTCATTTTTTATCCTGGAAACCGATGTTTTATTCACAGGTATTGGTATTCCATAAAGAGAATGAATTGTTCTTCCTCCTTCAAGCATATTGGCTGCAATTCCTGTAGTGGCAGCAGGTGACACCATTTTTCCTTCTCCCCTTAGTTGATGTAGAAGTAGATGGTAAAGGTAAGTTTTTCCACTGCCACCAGGACCGTCAATGAAGAAGCACTTTGGTGTTGCAGCAGTGTCTTCTAATGCTTGAATAATAGCCTCGTAAGCCAAAAGTTGTTGAGGATTGAGAGTTGCTTTCATCTCAGCAGCTGTTCTTAACTCATCATCTTGATCAAATTGTTGTGGAAGTTGTTGTTTCCTGACAGGGCGTGGTAAGTGAAATTCAGTATATTTTTTGCCTTGACTTCTAAAAATGTCTTGGATATCTGTCATCGCATATCCTTCACAATTCGCACACTCCTCCGTGTTTGAGTGATACTTATGGTAATAGTCTTGAATGAAGTGTTCTTTAAATTCAAGCCACAACTCCAGTGGATTAGCAGGAGGGCCAAAAATGCAAATGTAGGCAAACATATCACGTAGCTGTGCAGGCATGTTCAAAATGCAAGCATCAAGTAAGGTATTTCTCCACAAACTGTCATCAAATAATAAACCAAGAGCTAAGGCAGCATCTTTGAAAGTTAGATGTGTAACTCCATGAACCGTTTTAATGCTGTCAAAACTGGTGGCACCTTTGACATGCAGCAACAACAATCGCAAATAGTAGCGTTCTTGGTCTCTGAGACTTACGGTATACATTCTTCCAATTACAGAAGCACCTCCTCGCTTTCTCTGTTGCCAAGAACCTTCTATCCAAACGTAGTGTTCTGGAATTTCACGATATAAATAAGTATGAGCAGTTGGGTCCTTCTTATTAAGCTCAAAATAGCCCATAAGAGTGGAATTGTTATGTAGCTTGTGTCTGATGTTGGCTATGGAGTCATCCTCATGAAAATAGAGTTGTTGAGAATGAGGCAGATGTACGGCCAGGCAAATAATACTGTGCGATTGTTTGTGCATGGGATAAGCAAATATCCGCCAAGCTGCCTCAGGTGCACTAACATAACGGGAATCCATAAATTGATGTGTTTCATCATGTTGGATGCTTGTTTGGCAAATTTCCAGATTTGCTTTATCATGTCCTTTATATACATATATAAATAAGTATTTGACACTTTGTATGGAGCCACAAACTTCCACATTGATATGACACTTATATTTGAGTAGTAAGAAAGGATTATAAGGAACTACCCACGAATTGTCAATCATGACGGAATGGTGTTCAAATGATGATCGTGTATTTCGTCGATACGTCGGATAGGCATCCTTTGCGATGACAGTCGAATCCTGAAATTGTTTGGGGAAACCTTTGCTACACTTCCCAAGATGCATACATGGTGAATTTGGCCTCAGTTCTCCACAGGGACCATGAATAATGTGTTGCATGACGATCGTATGAAGCTGAGGGTAGGTGATAGGATCTGGTATTTCAGCCCAAACAGTATTGTCAACTTCAATCTCTGTGCATAATTTTGAGGTGGCATCCAAAATAATCAAAATGTGAGCATGAGGTAGCCCACGTTTCTGAAACTCAATTACATGAACCATGGCGCAAACTTTTCCAAATAAGCCATTTTTAATGTCTTTTAACAGTGCTTCAAGTTTAATTCTGAAGACCCGTGCCACCAAATCTGGTCTGTGTTCCACACGCTGCAATGGTTCCAAATTGTTAGTGATCTCATTCCATTTGGGATTACATGTCATGGTGACAAATACATCTGGGCGACCAAATTTAGTGACTATAGCCATGGCATCTTGATAACGCTGCTGCATATTTCTGGGACTGCCTTCGAACGATGATGGTAGAATGACAGTTCTGCCAATGGGAATGCCTTTTTGAATGGATTTGTTGATGAGATGCTCTTGAAGTATGCAATAATCCTTGACTTTTAACCCCTTCAGGACCCAGCCTATTTTGACCCTACAGACCTTGGCATTTTTTGCAATTCTGACCAGTGTCCCTTTATGAGGTTATCTCTCTGGAACGCTTCAACCGATCCTAGCGATTCTGAGATTGTTTTTTCGTGACACATTGGGCTTCATGCTAGTATTAAATTTAAGTCGATAATTTTTGTGTTTATTTGTGAAAAAATCAAAAATATGGCAAAAATTTTGAAAATTTTCACAATTTTCACATTTTTAATTTTTTTTTCTGATAAACCAGAGAGATATGTGACAGAAAAAAGTTATTAAATAATATTTCCCACATGTCTACTTCACATCAGCACAATTTTGGCAAAAAAAAATTTTTTTGGTAGGACGTTATAAGGGTTCAAAGTTCATGAGCAATTTTTCATTTTTCAACCAAAATTTACAAAACCATTTTTTTTAGTGACCACATCACATTTGAAGGGGTTGTACATGACAGAAAACACCCAAAAGTGAC
>JARQOC010000011.1:115959187-116033503 GCA_033576535.1 Allobates femoralis
TTTTTCCACAAAAATTTCTTTTTTCATTACTACGGACCAATTTGTGAATCACCTGGGGGTTCAAAGTGCTCACTATGCAGCTAGATATGTTCCCTGGGGGGGTCTAGTTTCCAAAATGGGGTCACTTGTAGGGGAGCTCCAATGTAGAGACGCAAAAGGGCTCTCCAAACACGACATGGTGTCCGCTAACAATTTGAATGCAAAATTAGCTCAAATTGTTAGCGGACACCATGTTGCGTTTGGTGAGCCCCTGTGTGCCTAAACATTGGGGCTGCCCCCACAAGTGACCCCATTTTGGAAACTAGACCCCCCAGGGAATGTATCTAGATGCATAGTGAGCACTTTGAAGCCCCAGGTGCTTCACAAATTCATCCATAAAAATGAAAAAGCACTTTTTTTTCCACAAAAATTTTCTTTTTTCATTATTACGGACCAATTTGTGAAGCATCTGGGGGTTCAAAGTGCTCACTATGCAGCTAGATATGTTCCCTGGGCGGTCTAGTTTCCAAAATGAGGTCACTTGTGGGGAGCTCCAATGTGGAGACGCACAGGGGCTCTCCAAACACGACATGGTGTCCGCTAACAATTTGAATGCAAAATGAGCTCAAATTGTTAGCGGACACCATGTCACGTTTGGTGAGACCCTGTGTGCCTAAACATTGGGGTTCCCCCACAAGTGACCCCATTTTGGAAACTAGACCCCCCAGGGAACGTATCTAGATGCATAGTGAGCACTTTGAACCCCCAGGTGCTTCACAAATTGATCTGTAAAAATGAAAAAGTACTTGTTTTCCGCCAAAAAAAATTTTTTCCATTAATTTGTGAAGCACCTGTGGGGTCAATATGCTCACTATCAATCTAGATAAGTTCCCTGGGGGGTCTAGTTTCCAACATGGGGTCACTTGTGGGGGAGCTCCAATGTTTAGGCACACAGGGCTCTCCATATGCGACATGGTGTCCGCTAACAATTGGAATTGTTAGCGGACACCATGTTGCGTATGGAGAGCGTCTGTGTGACTAAACATTAGCGCTCCCCCACAAGTGACCCCATTTTGTAAACTAGACCCCCCAAGGAATATATCTAGATGCATAGTGTGCACTTTGATCCTCCAGGTGCTTCACAAATTGATCTGTAAAAATGAAAAAATATTTTTTTTGTGGAAAAAAAAGTACTTTTTTATTTTTATGGATCAATTTGTAAAGCACTTGGGGGTTCAAAGTGCTCACTATGCATCTAGATACGTTCCTTGGGGGGTCTAGTTTCCAAAATGGGGTCACTTGTGGGGGAGCTCCAATGTGTAGGCACACAGGGGCTCTCCATACGCAACCTGGTGTTTGCCAACAATTGGAATTGTTAGCGGACACCAGGTCGCGTATGGAGAGCCCCTGTGTGCCTAAACATTGGAGCTCCCCCACAAGTGACCCCATTTTGGAAACTAGACCCCCCAGGGAACATATCTAGATGCACAGTGAGCACTTTGAACCACCATGTTTTTCACAAATTGAGACGTATAAATGAATAAAGAAACTTTTTGTGAAAAAACATACTAGTCTAGTAGTTGCAATTCGCAGCATAGGGGACCCATGGGGCTCTGCCATATTTTTGGTCCAGCCAGATACAACTTGGCAGCTACGGACTGCCACCAGCCCCCAGCTGCCTCGTCATACCTGGCTGGAACCAAAAATACAGCGAAGCCTATTTTTTTTTTATTTCTAGAAATATTTCTAGAAAAAAAATGACATAGGGCTCCGCCATATTTTTGGTCCAGCCAGATACAACTTGGCAGCTATGGACTGCCACCAGCCCCCAGCTGCCTCGTCATACCTGGCTGGAACCAAAAATACAGCGAAGCCTATTTTTTTTTTATTTCTAGAAATATTTCTAGAAAAAAAATGGCATAGGGCTCCGCCATATTTTTGGTCCAGCCAGATACAACTTGGCAGCTACGGACTGCCACCAGCCTCCAGCTGCCTCGTCATACCTGGCTGGAACCAAAAATACAGCGAAGCCTATTTTTTTTTAATTTCTAGAACTAATTATAGAAAAAGAAATTACGTGGGGCTCCGCCATATTTTTGGTCCAGCCAGGTACAACTAGGCAGCTGGGGGCTGGAATCCTCAGCATTGAGAGGCCCAAGCGTTCTGGGCCCCCCATGCTGTGAATTGCAGCCCGCAGCCACCCAAGAAAATGGCGCATTCATTGAAGCGCCATTTTCTGGCGCTGTACCCACGCTCTTCCAGTTGCCCTGGTGCCGGTGGCTAACTGGGTAATAAAGGGTTAATGCCAGCTTTTTATTGGCAGCTGGCACTAAGCCCGAGATTCATAATATAGGGCCAATGTTAGACCCGCCATTAGGAATCTCTAGTACGGTAAATAGTCAATAAATACACACAGAGAAAAATCTTTTTATTTAAAAAAAAAACACAGACACAATTCGGACTCCATCTTTATTATAAAAAGATCCCACGTAGTCCACAACGAAGGTCCCACGACGCTCGATCGCTCCGACGTAGTCCATAACGAAGGTCCCACGACGTTTGATTGTCTCCAACATAGTCCACAACGAAGGTCCCACGACGCTCGATCACCTTTGCTTTCAGATCGCTACTCTGGAGCCCGATCCGCCAGCATGGTGATCGAGCTGCAGAAAGTGATCTGACACCCCGGGCGCAGTGACCCATTATGTGCAGCACTGCGCCTGGGCTGCCAGATCACTTTCCGCAGCTCGATCCCCATGCATGGGGATCGAGCTGCGGAAAGCGATCTGGCAGCACAGGCGCATTGACCCACTATGTGCATCACTGCGTCCGGGCTGTCAGATTGCTTTCTGCAGCTCGATGCCCATGCAAGGAGATCGGGCTGCAGAGCAGCGATCTAAGAGCCTGGGCGCAGTGACCCACTATGTGCATCACTGCGCCTGGGCTGCCAGATCGCTTTCCACAGCTCGATCCCCATGCATAGGGATCGAGCTGCGGAAAGCGGTCTGGCAGCACAGGCGCATTGACCCACTATGTGCATCACTGCGTCCGGGCTGTCAGATTGCTTTCTGCAGCTCGATGCCCATGCAGGGAGATCGGGCTGCAGAGCAGCAATCTAAGAGCCTGGGCGCAGTGACCCACTATGTGCATCACTGCGCCTGGGCTGCCAGATCGCTTTCCGCAGCTCGATCCCCATGCATAGGGATCGAGCTGCGGAAAGCGGTCTGGCAGCACAGGCGCATTGACCCACTATGTGCATCACTGCGTCCGGGCTGTCAGATTGCTTTCTGCAGCTCGATGCCCATGCAGGGAGATCGGGCTGCAGAGCAGCAATCTAAGAGCCTGGGCACAGTGACCCACTATGTGCATCACTGCGCCTGGGCTGCCAGATCGCTTTCCGCAGCTCGATCCCCATGCATGGGGATCGAGCTGCGGAAAGCGATCTGGCAGCCCAGGCGCAGTGATGCACATAGTGGGTCACTGCGCCCGGGGTGTCAGATCACTTTCTGCAGCTAGATCCTCAGGATCCAGCTGTAGAAAGTGATCTGACAGATCCAGCACAGTGATCCACAGTGACCATTATGTGATCACTGTCGATCACTGTGCTGGATCTGTCAGATCACTTCCTGCAGCTAGATCCTCAGGATCCAGCTGTAGAAGTGATCTGGCAGCTCCAGCACAGTGATCGACAGTGATCACATAATGGTCACTGTGGATCACTGTGCTGGATCTGTCAGATCACTTCCTGCAGCTAGATCCTCAGGATCCAGCTGTAGAAGTGATCTGGCAGCTCCAGCACAGTGATCGACAGTGATCACATAATGGTCACTGTGGATCACTGTGCTGGATCTGTCAGATCACTTCCTGCAGCTAGATCCTCAGGATCCAGCTGTAGAAGTGATCTGGCAGCTCCAGCACAGTGATCGACAGTGATCACATAATGGTCACTGTGGATCACTGTACTGGATCTGTCAGATCACTTCCTGCAGCTAGATCCTCAGGATCCAGCTGTAGAAGTGATCTGGCAGCTCCAGCACAGAGCTGTCAGATCGGAGGCGGCGGGAGAGAAGAGGAGGAGGAGCAGGACTCACAGCAGAAGAGGAGGAGGAGCGGGACGCAGCGCTGACAGCCGGGCCGCCGGAGGGGTGAGTGGGAGAGGCGATCGCCGCTCCAGTGATCGGGGAGGCAGGAAGGGGGCAGTGGGGGGGCTGGCAGTAGATGTGGGGGGGGCACTTAGGACTAGGAGGAAGCGGGGGCAGTCAGGAGGAGGCGGGTGAAAGGAAGAGGAAGCGGGAGGCAGGGACAGGAAGCGGGGGGGAGGGGGGGTAGAAAGATGAAGGGGGGGCAGGAAAGAGAGGTGGGGGACAGGGGGGCAGTTAGAGGATGACAGGGGAGCAGATCAGAGGGTAGGGAGAGCAGCGGCAGGCAGGGAAACATGACAGGCGCGGTGATTTTCACTGTCCCTTTTGAGCGCCAATCACCGCGCCTGTAGCCGGGCTGGTAGGGGTGGGGGCAAATCGACCCCCCTGGGGTGTAGTACAACTCCCCATGTACCTGCAGGCCAAGTGACAGGTCAGTGAGACCCTCACTCGACCTGCAGGAGCCCGTTCATTCCATGGCCCAGGGGTGGGCCAAGGGTCGGGAATGCACTTGTTTTCATGGCCCAAACGGTGGGCCAAGGGTCGGGAAGGGGTTAAATCTGACTGGTGCTGACGGATAAAATTCAGTCGATTGGCCTCAATTTTCACATAAGCATCAACTAAATACTGCTGTGTCAATTTTCCACCATTCAAAACGGGATTAAACTGATTGCGGACAGACAGCACATAACAGTAATATTGGAGTTGTGTAACCCTGCGTTCACTTTTTCCTTGATGCTTCAGTCCATCATGCCACCCTTGTTCACCGTAAGTGAAAAATAAAGGATAGAGTAACGCATCCAAGTTACTGTGAAGAATACTGACCTGTTGTGTCTTTGGAGCCAAAGGATTTTGTGGATCAGCTTTTAAATGGATTAATACATCTCGGTTGAATGGTGGCTCCCCATTGTTATTTTCAAATACAACAGCTACTTCGTTGACAGTCGGATTGTTATAGCGTCGAGGGTCTTGACTGCGGTCTTGTTTAAGTGCCATCGTAATATTTGGCATGACAGTGCCATTTCTTTCAGCCTTTTGTTGTTCTTCCTGTTCCACGTCACGGAGCATTTTGTATGCAGCTACAAAAGGATTGAGGTTTTCTAATTGAAGAGCAATACTACTCATAAAAGTTGGATGGCATTGTAAATTTGGTTGACATTGCAAACGTTGTTCGTTGACGGTAGCAGTATCCAAGATGTAAAGTTGAGCATACGTTGGAACTTGATCATCTGCCGGATGTAATGTGCCAGTGCGATGGTAGATTTGGCCATGTATGCGGAAACAGTAAGGGCCATGTCCAGGTGGTGGAGAAATATTGGCACCCATGGAGGCGAAAGCAAAAGAGCTGTTGATGGCTCGGATGTTGTCCATGAGATTACGACTGTACTCACTTTCTCCTTTAAGTAAACGCTTAAATACCTCAGGGTATTCAGAGATAGGTATCTGGACCTTGCCCTTGTGACAGCAGAGTGTATAATTTTGATCACATGGCATCTCAGCATGAAAATGTAGTGCCTCACAATATTGACATGTATATGTCAATGGACCACAGTGACCACAATGGTGTGCAAGGGGTTAATGTAGCACTGCCAATAGTAATAGACACTACAAAGGATGCACTTAATGCAGAAATGGTATATAAGGGGTTAACTTGGCAGTGGCATTACAACTACACACTGTGTTATAGAAATAACACCAAAAAGGGACTATAAGGGGTTAATGTACCACTGCCAGTACTAATAGACACTAAAAAGTATGGAGTTAATGCTGAACTGGTATATAAGGGGTTAAGTTCGCAATGGCAGTACAACTGGAGGACTTTGAGTTTCAAAATTTACCGCTGTAAGTAAGGCGCTATGCTCATTGGTCGCTATATGCTGGCGCCGACCAATGAGCATAGCGCCTCACTTCGCATTGAGATACATAGCGGTCTTTAGAGCTATGCATGGGCGGACCCTTGGTTCTATTTTCGGCCACGGCGCTCGGCTCTCGACGGTCGTCGCCGGGGCGGGAGGCCCTGCAACAGCTCGCAATGGCCACTTCGCCATAGATAGATATAGATATAGAAATAGATAGATATAGAGATAGATAGATATATAATTCAAAAAAGCTGCACAGCACTCAGCAGACCAGTGTGAACTGGTGCAAGCATAGGACGCAGAGATTAAACAAACTAAGTAAAAGTCCATGCAGCACACAGCTACCACCAATGATGCACAGTGCTAACAAGCCATATGTGTTTGAGGAAAAAATTCAAAACTTACGTTTTTCAAAAAACTCAATAATCTTTCTTTTAATCTGGAGTTCTTAGTACATACATTGGCCAATGTCTGCTTGCTCATCAACTATGACAAAGTGACTCCAGGTCTGATGAGCCCTATCTGACATCCAAGCCCTCCTTGTCCACCCCCCACCTCGCGGTGGGCAGGCACCATCTATACCCTCCATCACCTGTAGGTTAATGAGGGTGCAATTACATTGCAGCAGGTGATGGAGGGTATAGATGGTGCCTGCCCACCGCGAGGTGGGGGGTGGACAAGGAGGGCTTGGATGTCAGATAGGGCTCATCAGACCTGGAGTCACTTTGTCGTAGTTGATGAGCAAGCAGACATTGGCCAATGTATGTACTAAGAACTCCAGATTAAAAGAAAGATTATTGAGTTTTTTGAAAAACGTAAGTTTTGAATTTTTTCCTCAAACACATATGGCTTGTTAGCACTGTGCATCATTGGTGGTAGCTGTGTGCTGCATGGACTTTTACTTAGTTTAGATAGATAGATAGATAGATAGATAGATAGATAGATAGATAGATAGATAGATAGATAGATAGAGAAAGATAGATAGAGAGATAGAGAGATAGATACAGTTCAAAGGAGGGTCACAGCACTTCTTTCTTTAGCAAGGGATGTTTATTCCAGCTCAGGATTTTTCGTCCATTATATCTCTATGGGAAGTGAGGCGCTATTCTGATTGGTCGCTGTGTGCTGACGGCGACCAATCAGAATAGCACCTCACTTCCCATAGAGATAGAATGGACGACTTTGATTTTTAAATTTAACGCTGAAAGTGAGGCGATATTCTGATTGGTCGCCGGCAGCACACAGCGACCAATCAGAATCGCGCCTCACTTCCCATAGAGATTGAATGGACGATTTTTCGTCCATTATATCTCAATGGGAAGTGAGGCGCTATTCTGATTGGTCGCTGTGTGCTGACGGCGACCAATCAGAATAGCGCCTCACTTCCCTTAGACATATAATGGACGACTTTTCGTCCATTATATGTCTATGGGAAGTGAGGCGCTATTCTGATTGGTCGGTGGCAGCACACAGCGACCAATCAGAATAGCGCCTCACTTCCCATAGAGATATAATGGACGATTTATCATCCATTCTATCTTAATGGGAAGTGAGGCGCTATTCTGATTGGTCGCTGTGTGCTGGCGGCGACCAATCAGAATAGCGCCTCACTTCCCATAGAAGTCCTTCAGACATCCATAAGGAGCATGAAAAAAAAAAGGATGGAAAAACACAATGCCTGCACTAAAAATACATTAAAATAGCTGCATCAAATCTGCACCAAAACTACATTAAAAGGAGAAAATTTAGAAAATAATACCTAAAAGCAATATATGTTCATTATTTTGACAAATCCATTAAAGTGAGGATACAGCATAATCTGGTAATGTTAGCAGTTATATATAACTGATAAAAGAGTGTTATGTATTATGGTATACAGTTGAAACCAAAAGAATATATATACTATATAAATAGACACATATGCACGTTTTTCTCACTATCTGACATGAAACCAGAGTAAACCTTACCCATTTTAGGTTAATAAGGATTGACTATTTATATTTGCCAAATGCCAGAATAATGAAAGAAAGAATGTTTGAAGGCATTTTTATTACTTTCTGCAAAGTCACAAGTTTACATACACTAAGATTACTATGCCTTTAAACAATTTTAGACAATCCACATTCTGATACTCAAACACACTGCTTCTTTGTGTAGCAACATGGTAAAGTCTACAATATTCAGCCAAGATATCAAGAAGAGAAGTCCGGTTCATCCTTGGATTCAATTTTTGGATATCTGAAACATTGATCATTTCACACAAAACTCCAAAAATGGGCCAGACAAAAGTATTGGCACCCTCAGCTTAATACTTGGTTGCACAACCTTTAGTCAAAATAACTGCGATCAACCGCTTCCGGTAACCATCAATGAATTTCTTACAATGCTCTGCTGGAATTTTAGACCATTCTTCTTTGGCAAACTGCTCCAGGTCCCTGATATTTGAAGGGTGCCTTCTCCAAACTGCCATTTTTAGATCTCTCCACAGGTGTTCTATGGGATTCAGGTCTGGACTCATTGCTGGCCACCTTAGAAGTCTCCAGTGCTTTCTCTCAAACCATTTTCTAGTGCTTTTTGAAGTGTGTTTTGGGTCATTGTCCTGCTGGAAGACCCATGACCTCTGAGGGAGAGCCAGCTTTCTCACACTGGGCCCTACATTATGCTGCAAAATTTGTTGGTAGTCTTCAGACTTCATAATGCCATGCACACGGTCAAGCAGTCCAGTGCCAGAGGCAGCAAAGTAACCCCAAAACATCAGGGGTTATCAGGCATCAGGCATGTTTGACTTTTCTTTGAATGCCTTTGGCTTTAGGACAATTCTTTTTGTGTTTTTTTCATTGACGACAAATTAAATGAAGATAATAATACCAAAGAATTTGTGATTGCAATCATTTTCAGGAAGAAACTGAGTATTATCTGACAGAATTGCAGGGGTGTCAATACTTTTGGCCACAACTGTAACAACCCAAGAACAAAAGCAGAACACTTGTGAAGAATATGGTGGAAACTGGTAAGATTGTGTCATTATCCACACTGAAACCAGTACTGTATCAACATGGGCTAAAATGTCACTCTGCCAGGAAGAAGCCATTACTCCAAGATAAAGATAGGTTGTTTTTAAGGTTAAAGGAAGACTTTAAGTCCATCGAGTTCAACCCATAGCCTAACATGTTGATCCACAGGAGGGCAAAAAAAAACATGTGGCAACGCTGAGCTCCACATTGGGGAAAAAAATTCCTTCCTGACACCACATACCAATCAGAAAAGTTCCCTGAATCAAAACCCTATCAAAGAATCTAGCATATATAACTGGTAATATCAGGGACGTAACTAGAACTGGTAGGGCCCCATAGCAAACTTTTGAACGGGGCCCCCTCCAAGACACGCCCCCAATGACACGCCCCCTTCAAGACACACCCCCTTACCGAATCGGTGTTAACAGTCTGACGCCACCCAGTTTACCGTATATACCCGTGTATAAGCCGACCCCCTACTTTTGCCCCCAAAACCTGGGAAAACCTATTGACTCGTGTATAAGCCGAGGTTGGACCCCAGCACAGGTATACAGCCCCCAGCAGTGTGGTATACAGGCCCCCCCAGTGGTATACACACCCCCTCAGTGATAGTACACAGCAGCCTCCCCAGTGGTAGTATACAGCAGCCTCCCCAGTGGTAGTATACAGCAGCCCCAGTGGTATATACAGCAGCCCCCCCAGTGGTATATACAGGCCCCCTAAGTATAGTGAGAAGCAGGGGGGAGGGGGGGCGCTAGTGGTGCCGGCCGGGTGAGAAGCGGAGGGGGGGGATGTGTGCTAGTGGTGCCAGCCGGGTGAGAAGCGGTTGGGGGGGGTATGGGGCTAGTGGTACCGGCCGGGTGAGGAGCAGGGCAGGGGGGTGCTACTGGTGCCGTCCAGGTGAGAAGCGGAGGGGGGGATGTGTTCTAGTGGTGCCAGCCGGGTGAGAAGCGGTTGGGGGGGTATGGGGATAGTGGTGCCAGCCGGGGTGAGGAGCGGGGCGGGGGGGTGCTAGTGCTGGCGGCCGGGTGGGAAGCGCGGGTAGCGCACAGTTACCTGCTCTGCCTCTCCCCGTCTCCCGGCTTTGGTGGGGCGGGCACTGCTGCGCAGTGATCACTTCCTGCCGCCCCTCTTCCAGCTCCTCTTCCAGGATAGCGGTCGCGGCGGGCGGCTGGGGGCACAGGCAGCAGGGCCCCCTGGGGAGCTCGGGGCCCCCCCGGGGAGCTCGGGCCCGCCGACCGCGGTAGTTATGCTGCTGTATCGCAGCTGACTGGCATAGCAGACGTAGCGGCGCTGGGTCCGGGCCCCCCACAAGCGCCGGGCCCCAAAGCGACTGCTACGTCTGCTATGCCGGTAGTTATACTCCTGGGTAATATTATAGTTTCAAGAAAGGCATCTAGACCAGTGCCGCCGACCAATCAGAATAGCGCCTCACTTCCCATAGAGAATAATAGCGGTGTTTCAAGCAAAGTATAGCCGGGCCCCTGGTTCTATTTTCGGCCACGGGGCTCGGCTCTGGTCGGTCGTTCCACAGGGCCGGAGGCTTCGCGGCCATTGCTCGCGCGTCAACAACGGCTCGCAATGATTGCGAGCCGTTGCTGAGGTGTGAGCAATGGCCGCGAAGCGAGTCTCCGGCCCCGTGGAATGACCGACCAGAGCCCCGTGGCCGAAAATAGAACCAGGGGCCCAGCCATAAATTCGCCGAAACACCGCTATGTATCTCTATGGGAAGTGAGGCGCTATTCTGATTGGTCGCCGGCAGGACACAGCGACCAATCAGAATAGTGCCTCACTTCACATAGAGAATAATAGCGGTGTTTTAAGCAAAGTATAGCCGGGCCTCTGGTTCTATTTTCGACCACGGGCTCGGCTGTGGTCGGTCGTTGTACGGGGCCGGAGACTCGCAATGGCCGCTTCGCGGCCATTGCTCGCGGTTTGGCCGGGCCCCTGGTTCTATTTTCGGCCATGGGGCTCGGCTGTGGTCAGTCGTTGGATGGGGCCGGAGACTCGCAATGGTCGCTTCTCGGCCATTGCTCGCACTCCGGCAATGGCTCGCAATGGCCTCGCGGCCAATGCTTCGTGGGTAGCGTGGCTGCCTTGCAGCAGCCACGTCCACGACTACGGAAGTAGCGCCGAAAATGACGGAAGTGCGCTACGGCAATTATATATTAGACGGTAGTCGCTCATCACTATCTGTGAACTTTTTGATGCATTTCTTCCTTCAGACATCCATAAGGAGCATGAAAAAAAAAGGATGGAAAAACACAATGCCTGCACTAAAAATACATTAAAATAGCTGCATCAAATCTGCACCAAAACTACATTAAAAGGAGAAAATTTAGAAAATAATACCTAAAAGCAATATATGTTCATTATTTTGACAAATCCATTAAAGTGAGGATACAGCATAATCTGGTAATGTTAGCAGTTATATATAACTGATAAAAGAGTGTTATGTATTATGGTATACAGTTGAAACCAAAAGATTATATATACTATATAAATAGACACATATGCACGTTTTTCTCACTATCTGACATGAAACCAGAGTAAACCTTACCCATTTTAGGTTAATAAGGATTGACTATTTATATTTGCCAAATGCCAGAATAATGAAAGAAAGAATGTTTGAAGGCATTTTTATTACTTTCTGCAAAGTCACAAGTTTACATACACTAAGATTACTATGCCTTTAAACAATTTTAGACAATCCACATTCTGATACTCAAACACACTGCTTCTTTGTGTAGCAACATGGTAAAGTCTACAATATTCAGCCAAGATATCAAGAAGAGAAGTCCGGTTCATCCTTGGATTCAATTTTTGGATATCTGAAACATTGATCATTTCACACAAAACTCCAAAAATGGGCCAGACAAAAGTATTGGCACCCTCAGCTTAATACTTGGTTGCACAACCTTTAGTCAAAATAACTGCGATCAACCGCTTCCGGTAACCATCAATGAGTTTCTTACAATGCTCTGCTGGAATTTTAGACCATTCTTCATTGGCAAACTGCTCCAGGTCCCTGATATTTGAAGGGTGCCTTCTCCAAACTGCCATTTTTAGATCTCTCCACAGGTGTTCTATGGGATTCAGGTCTGGACTCATTGCTGGCCACCTTAGAAGTCTCCAGTGCTTTCTCTCAAACCATTTTCTAGTGCTTTTTGAAGTGTGTTTTGGGTCATTGTCCTGCTGGAAGACCCATGACCTCTGAGGGAGACCCAGCTTTCTCACACTGGGCCCTACATTATGCTGCAAAATTTGTTGGTAGTCTTCAGACTTCATAATGCCATGCACACGGTCAAGCAGTCCAGTGCCAGAGGCAGCAAAGTAACCCCAAAACATCAGGGAACCTCCGGCATGTTTGACTTTTCTTTGAATGCCTTTTTTTTCTCCTGTAAACTCTATGTTGATGCCTTTGCCCAAAAAGCTCTACCTTTGTCTCATCTGATCAGAGAACATTCTTCCAAAACATTGCAGGCTTTCTCAGGTACGTTTTGGCAAACTCCAACCTGGCTTTTTCATGTCTTGGGGTAAGAAGTGGGGTCTTCCTGGGTATGCTACCATACAGTCCCTTTTCATTCAGACGCCGATGGATAGTATGGGTTTGACACTGTTGTACCCTCGGACTGCAGGACAGCTTGAACCTGTTTGGATGTTAGTCGAGGTTCTTTATCCACCATCTGCACAATCTTGCGTTTAAATCTCTCGTCAATTTTTCTTTTCTGTCCACATCTAGGGAGGTTAGCCACAGTGCCATGCGCTTTAAACGTCTTGATTACACTGCTCACGGTAGACACAGGAACATTCAGGTCTTTGGAGATGGACTTGTAGCCTTGAGATTGCTCATGCTTCCTCACAATTTGGTTTCTCAAGTCCTCAGACAGTTCTTTGGTCTTCTTTCTTTTCTCCATGCTCAATGTGGTACACACAAGGACACAGGACAGAGGTTGAGTCAACTTTAATCCATGTCAACTGGCTGCAAGTGTGATTTAGTTATTGCCAACACCTGTTAGGTGCCACAGGTAAGTTACAAGTGCTGTTAATTACACAAATTAGAGAAGCATCACATGATTTTTCTAACAGTGCCAATACTTTTGTCCACCGCCTTTTTTATGTTTGGTGTGGAATTATATCCAATTTGGCTTTAGGATAATTCTTTTTGTGTTTTTTTCATTGACGACAAATTAAATGAAGATAATAATACCAAAGAATTTGTGATTGCAATCATTTTCAGGAAGAAACTGAGTATTATCTGACAGAATTGCAGGGGTGTCAATACTTTTGGCCACAACTGTAACAACCCAAGAACAAAAGCAGAACACTTGTGAAGAATATGGTGGAAACTGGTAAGATTGTGTCATTATCCACACTGAAACCAGTACTGTATCAACATGGCTAAAATGTCACTCTGCCAGGAAGAAGCCATTACTCCAAGATAAAGATAGGTTGTTTTTAAGGTTAAAGGAAGACTTTAAGTCCATCGAGTTCAACCCATAGCCTAACATGTTGATCCACAGGAGGGCAAAAAAAAACATGTGGCAACGCTGAGCTCCACATTGGGGAAAAAAATTCCTTCCTGACACCACATACCAATCAGAAAAGTTCCCTGAATCAAAACCCTATCAAAGAATCTAGCATATATAACTGGTAATATCAGGGACGTAACTAGAACTGGTAGGGCCCCATAGCAAACTTTTGAACGGGGCCCCCTCCAAGACACGCCCCCAATGACACGCCCCCTTCAAGACACACCCCCTTACCGAATCGGTGTTAACAGTCTGACGCCACCCAGTTTACCGTATATACCCGTGTATAAGCCGACCCCCTACTTTTGCCCCCAAAACCTGGGAAAACCTATTGACTCATGTATAAGCCGAGGTTGGACCCCAGCACAGGTATACAGCCCCCAGCAGTGTGGTATACAGGCCCGCCCAGTGGTATTCAGGCCCCCCCAGTGATAGTATACAGCAGCCTCCCCAGTGGTAGTATACAGCAGCCTCCCCAGTGGTAGTATACAGCAGCCCCAGTGGTATATACAGCAGCCTCCCCAGTGGTATATACAGGCCCCATAAGTATAGTGAGAAGCAGGGGGGAGGGGGGGTGCTAGTGGTGCCGGCCGGGTGAGAAGCGGAGGGGGGAATGTGTGCTAGTGGTGCCAGCCGGGTGAGAAGTGGTTGGGGGGGGTATGGGGCTAGTGGTGCCGGCCGGGTGAGGAGCGGGGCGGGTGCTACTGGTGCCGGCCGGGTGAGAAGCGGAGGGGGGGATGTGTTCTAGTGGTGCCAGCCGGGTGAGAATCGGTTGGGGGGGGTATGGGGCTAGTGGTGCCAGCCAGGTGAGGAGCAGGGCGGGGTGCTAGTGCTGCCGGCCGGGTGGGAAGCGCGGGAAGCACACAGTTACCTGCTCTGCCTCTCCACGTCTCCCAGCTTTTGGTGGGGCGGGCACTGCTGTGCAGTGATCACTTCCTGCAGCCCCTCTTCCGGCTCCTCTTCCAGGATAGCGGTCACGGCAGGCGGCTGGGGGCACAGGCAGCAGCTCCGGGCTGTGACATCCTGCAAAGTAAGAGGGAGGGCTAGAGAAGCCAGTCATGCTGCTGGAGACACAGCCCTCTAGTAACTGACACAGAAGGAGACGCCCAGAAGTACACCAGGCATGTAATTTTATAAAGTGTATATTTCGGTTTACATTTATCAATACTCTTAAGAAAAACATAGGTGGAATGGTGTAGGTAGGGTGCAGGGACATGTATTAACAGCTTATAGTCGTCATCTGAGGTGGTTGGTTCCCTTTAAAACACATTTCATACAAGACTACCTGTTTTAAATACCACAACAACAGTGATGTCTGTATCCATTGTGAAAGCTACGCTATGAAACATGTTCAAGAGGTCCTAATAATTCATGGCAAGTCTTATTTAGATTATAATTTACCACGCCCGGCAACCTACATACTTTTGCCTGATAAAGATTTAGAATTAGCTACAGCAACTGAAATGAAAAAACATCTCAATGCTGACCAACTCTTCGCTTTCAATACCATTGTAGATGCTTTACAAAACAACACATCTACACCAAAGTGTTTGTTTATTGATGGCCCAGGTGGCAGTGGAAAGACCTATTTATACCATGCTCTTATACATTTTGTCCGAGGACAAGGACATGTGGTATCACCTGCTGCGACTACAGGAATTGCTGCCAATTTACTGCCAGGAGGACGAACTATGCATTCTCTGTATGGCATTCCTATTCCCATTAATGAAACATCTGTTTCCAGAATCACCACGGACACTAATGCTACCAACAAGTTAGAAAATACTACACTTTTCATAATTGATGAGTGTACTATGGCACAAAACCATTCATTACAAGTTATTGACAGACTACTTCGTGATGTCATGACTATACTGTACATGTTGACCACAAAAATACTATTCCCTTTGGTGTTAAAGTCTTTATTCTTGGAGGAGATTTCCATCAATGCCTTCCTGTACTTATGCATGCCACCAGAACTGAAATTGCTGATTGTTGTCTTAAGTATTCTCAACTGTGGAAACACATCACACGTCTCCCGTTATTTAACAACATGCGATCCAGGGATCCAGATTATAGCACTTGGTTACTTAACCTAGGCAATGGTCAGCTCTCAAATGCCTACAATCTAGGAAACAATGTAATTGAAATTCCTTCTGACATGTTGGCCTCTGGGTATTTAGTTACAGACATATTTGGCACAAACATTCATATTAATGTTAACAACAATGAAAGTGTTTTGCATGCTGCATCACATGCAATACTCTGTCCAAAAAATGAGGATGTTGCATTTCTCAATTCTCTCATTATGGACCAATTAAGTGGCCAATATGTTTTATATACAAGTGATGATTCCGTGGATACTGATGATGCTAATGAAGCATAACAGTACCCCATTGAATTTGTACATTCTCTCACCCCATCTGGCATGCCACCACATCTCCTACAACTAAAAATAGGAACAATTGTCATGCTACTGCGCAACCTAAATACTAAAAAAGGATTATGTAACGGAACTCGCCTCATTGTAACATCATTACATTCACATATCATTCAGGCAAAGGTCATCTCTGGATCAGCTCAAGGCGAATTAGTTTTAATTCCACGCATTGATTTGTGTCCATCTGAAACTGGGTTACCATTCAAACTGTGCAGACGACAGTTTCCTGTTAAGCCAGCTTTCGCTATGACCATCAACAAAGCACAAGGACAGACTCTAAAACATGTGGGTATTTATCTTCCTCAACCAGTATTTGGCCATGGACAGCTCTATGTTGCTTTCTCTAGAGTCAAACAACGCTCTCATGTGAAAGTCAAGGTATTGGACATACCACTTCAAGGAAAGTTGTTGAATGGTAGTGATAAAGTCTTCACTATAAATGTGGTTTACAAAAATGTTTTAAATTAAAGTTCCTCTTAACTTCTTTCATTCATATACATATGGTATCATTATATCAATAGTGTTTTAGTGACATTCATATATACTTTACATATCTAGAAATAAATATTACATCATACAAATAACACTTATATGTAACATTCACGTCACCATCATTACATTTTAGTCTAAGCTCTGTCTCTCTCTCTGTATATATATATATATATACAATTCTTTATCATCATCACAGGGTTGATATGGATCATCAACATTTACACTGTTGATGATACAAATCTATTTCTTTTTAAGGCTCTGTCAAACATGCAAAGACACTTTGTTGTCTTTTAATTGGGTAGGTTTTTTGTGAACAGCTATAGAGTTGGGTGGTCGGCTGTTCACCATATCTTTTCCTGCGACTCTTTTCCATATAGATACACACATTACTACATAGAAACATCATCATATATATCTGATTTTCTACATCTCCTTTTTAAACTTTACACATAGGTTCTATGTTCATAAAAACACATAAAATTAATACTTTAATTTATTGCATTTCTATTATATGTATATACTAGCTGTAGTACCCGGCTGTGCCCGGGTTAATAAATAACTGCTGTTAGCTATAACAAAATAGAATTTGAATATGTCATATTAATGACCTGTAGGAAAATAGAAGCTGAGCTGTGATTGATTGCTATAGGCAGCCTAATAAATCTCCAGCCAACAGTAAACCCTCCCCCTGGCCGGGCAGTATATGTTACCTCACACATCCACATAATAGACAGCTCATGTGACTGACATCTGCCTTAATTCCCTATATGGCACATGTGTTGCTCATTGGCTGTTTTTAATCAGATGTTTATGTTTGGAAAATAAAGATAGCACACGTATGAGGCGAGTTGTGTGAGGTGATTTGTGCACATCTGTGTCTGTCTGTGTGGTGTGTGTGTCCCTGGGGTGTGTATGTGTGTGTCCCTGTGGGGGGGGTCTGTGTGGTGTGTTTCTCTGTTGTGTGTGTCTCTTTGTGGTGTGTGTGTGTCCCTGTGGGGTGAGTGCATGTGCCCCTATAGGGTGTGTATGTGTGTGTGTCCCTGTGGGGGGGGTCTGTGTGGTGTGTGTGTCTGTGTTATGTGTGTCTCTTTGTGGTATGTGTGTGTCCCTGTGGGGTGAGTGCATGTGTCGCTATAGAGTCTGTGTGTGTCCCCTTGGGGGAGTGTGTGGTGTCTCTGTGTTGTGTGTGTCTCTTTGTAGTGTGTGTGTGTTTGTTCGGGTGCGTGGTGAGTATCCAATGTTGGGGCTGCACTTTAGCGACTATACACATGCTGTTACTCTTTGTGTGTGTGTGGTGTGTATACATGTCCCCGTGCGTGGTGAATATCTCATGTTGGGGCCCCACCTTAGTGACTATACGCTGGTATGTGCTGTTAGTCTTTGGCGCTATCATTAAGCCCCTCTCACTCACAACTGTCTACTGGTAACTGTCACTTTTTCCACAACATAGCCTATGATGCTCTCGGGGTCCAGACGTGTGACTGTGCAAATTTTTGTAGCTGTAGCTGGCAGCTGTCGATTTTCCTCCCACGCGTTTCCTTTCCCTTTTTCCCCATTATGTAGATAGGGCCAAAATTGTTTGGTGAACTGGAACGCGCAGGGTTAAAATTTCACCTCACAACATAGCCTATGACCCTCTCGGGGTCCAGACGTGTGACTGTGCAAAATTTTGTGGCTGTAGTTGTGACGGTGTAGATGCCAATCCCGGATATACAAAACACACACACACACACACACACATACACACATTCAGCTTTATATATTAGATTTACTATATATTTTATGTATATACAGTCATATGAAAAAGTTTGGGCACCACTCTTAATCTTACCCTTTTTTTTTTAGTTTAAAATTGTTTTTTTGCAACAGCATTTTCAGTGTGATATATGTAATAACTGATGGACACAGTAATATTTCAGGTTTGAAATGAGGTTTATTGTACTAACCAAAAATGTGAAATAGCATTATTTCAAAATTTGACAGGTGCCAAAGTATGGGCACCCTTCTGATTTTCATGATTTGAATACTCCTAACTACATTTTACTGACTTACTGAAGCACTAAATTGGTTTGGTAACCTCATTGAGCTTTGTACTTCATAGCCCGGTGTATCCAATCATGAAAAAAGCTATTTCACGTGTCCACTTGCAAGTTGTTCTGATTGCATCTTCTCTGAGGAGTGGCATCATGGTCTCCTCAAAACAGCTCTCAAATGATCTGAAAAAAAAGATTGTTCAACATAGTTGTTCAGGGGAAGGATACAAAAAGTTGTCTCAGAGATTTAACCTGTCAGTTTCCACTGTGAGGAACATAGTAAGGAAATGGAAGACCACAGGGACAGTTCTTGTAAAGGCCATAAGTGGCAGGCCAACAAAAATATCAGAGAGGCAGAGAAGAAGAATGGTGAGAACAGTCAAGAACAATCCACAGACCACCTCCAAAGACCTGCAGCATCATCTTCCTGCAGATGGTGTCACTATGCATCGATCAACAATACAGTGCACACTGCACAAGGAGAAGCTGTATGGGAGAGTGATGCGAAAGAAGCCGTTTCTGCATGCACACCACAAACAGAGTCGCCTGAGGTATGCAAAAGCACATTTGGACAAGCCAGTTTCATTTTGGAAGAAGGTCCTGTGGACTGATGAAACAAAGATTGAGTTGTTTGGTCATACAACAAGGCGTTATGCATGGCGCCACAAAAACACAGCATTCCAAGAAAAACACTTCCTACCCAGTGTCAAATTTGGGGGAGGGTCCATCATGCTTTGGGGCGGTGTGGCCAATGACGGCACCGGGAATCTTGTTAAAGTTGAGGGTCGCATGGATTCCACTCAGTATCAGCAGATTCTTGAGAATAATGTTCAAGAATCAGTGTCAAAGTTGAAGTTACGCTGGGGATGGATCTTTCAGCAAGACAATGATCCAAAACACCGCTCCAAATCTACTCAGGCATTCATGCAGAGGAACAATTACAATGTTCTGGAATGGCCATCCCAGTCCCCAGACCTGAATATCATTGAACATCTGTGGGATGTTTTGAAGCGGGCTGTCCATGCTCGGCGACCATCAAACTTAACTGAACTGGAATTGTTTTGTAAAGAGGAATGGTCAAAAATACCTTCATCCAGGATCCAGGAACTCATTAACAGCTACAGGAAGCGACTAGAGGCTGTTATTTTTGCAAAGGGTGGATCTACTAAATATTAATGTCACTTTTCTGTTGAGGTGCCCATACTTTTGCACCTGTCAATTTTTGAAAAAAGCATATTTCACATTTTTGGTTAGTACAATAAACCTCATTTCAATCCTGAAATATTACTGTGTCCATCAGTTATTACATATATCACACTGAAATAGCTGTTGCAAAAAAACAATTTTTAAACAAAAAAAAAGTAAGATTGAGAGGGGTGCCCAAACTTTTTCATATGACTGTGTATATGTACCGTATTTTTCGCTTTTTAAGACGCACTTTTGTTTCCCCCAAACATTGGGGGGAAACGGGGGTGCGTCTTAAAAAGAGAATGTAAAAAAAAAAAATATGTAAAATTTAAAATTACACATTACCGGGCCCGGGGGGTGCGGGTGCCAAGCGGGGGTGCTGGGGGCACGTTCCGGAGGGTGAGGGGCACGGGTGTATGGCCGTAGATGCGGGGGAGTACCGGCAGCGGTGAGCGCTGGGCGCCGCCATGTTTTTTTGTGGGCGGCTGCATTCAATATGTGCAGCCGGCCAGTAGAGGTAGGCACTGCAATTTGGCCGCTGGTCTCCTCTATGGCCGTGGCCATTTTGTTGAAGTCTGTGCTGCCTGCTACACATAGTGAATGCATCCGCCCAGAAAAAAACATGGTGGCGCCCAGCGCTCACTGCTGCCGATACTCCCAATTCCACAATTGGTAAGGCCACATATAGGGAATGGGGGCATATAAAAAAGATGGGGGCACTTAACAGGATGAGGGCATATATATACAGGATGGGGATGGGGGCATATACATAGAATGGGCGGACATATTTTCAGGATAGGGCACATGTACAGGATGGAGAACATTTAGATAATATGGGGGAATGTATATTCCAGGATGGGAGTATATATACAGGATTTGGGACCATATTTACAGGATGGGGACATGTGTGCCATAATGAGGGCATATATACCAGGATGGGGGGGCATATGTACCAGGATGCGGACATATATACAGGATGGTGACATCTATACCAAGATGAGGGACATCTATACCAGGATGAGCGATATATGTAGCTGGATGGGGGCATATATACCAGGATGGTGACATGTATGCCAGGATAAGGGACGTATATACCAGAATGGGGGGACATATATACCGGGATACCAGGATGGGGGGGTTTATGTACCAGGATGAGGGACATTTATACTGATTATAAGACAGACACTGGCATTATAAGACGGACCCCATTTAACATTAAAAATTTTTTTTTTCCCTTTTCCTTCACCAAATTTGGGGGGGTGTCTTATAATCAGGTGCGTCTTATAAAGCGAAAAATACGGTATATATATATAAATATATATATATATATATATATATATACACACATACACATATACATATATATACACACACACACACACACACATCATACCTACACACTGTTTCCTTGATTGAAAATGTTTTCCATTTCATACTTATATCTATGTATATAGAGCTGTAAAATAGTCACTTTAACCTTATGTGCATTTTTTTTTCTGTAACTCTTAAGCAACAGTATAATGCTTTGCCATTATTTTAGACATCTTAATAAAAATTATTCTTTTACTTCTTTACTGTTTTTTTTAAATACAAAACTATCACTTAAAACAGGTTTTTTCCTAACCACAAAGAGTGTCAGACATCTCTACTGCTCCGGTTTCCAGCTCTAAACTTACCCAATATTCATTTCACCGCACTCCCGATGCGATTGCATCGGGCCTTTTTACTAGTCTACCATATAATCACCAATAGTGTTGTCACAGACTTCCGGGGCTTATGTCAATATCCCAGAATGCACCACGGTGCCATTGTGGGATAGTGACACAGGCTCCGGGAGAAAGTGACACCGGCGCCACCGCTACCATCGGGAGATCAACGCTGATCTCATGATGGTACCCGCCGGTCACCTACCGCGCCTCGGAGAGCGCCGCTGAAGCAGCCAGGAGATGAGCGCCACGCGCGGCGCTCATCTCCCAGCTGCATGCAGCGGAAGTGCCCCGACCACCATATTGGAACACCCAAGTTATGAGTATTCTGATATTGCGGCCGGGATTCTAATCCCCCGCCAAAGCCTAGAGCGCTGATTCGGCGCCACGGGGATTGGGATTCAGCCAATGAGCATGGCGGGATTCAAATCTCCCGCGAGGCGTCTCGCTGATTGGTCGGTGCTGAGTGACCGCCAACCAATCAGAGAGCCGCGATTTAAGTCAAGCACCGAGCGCGCTGATTGGTCGCCGCCACCGCCGCCTACCAATCATCGCCCTTGCTGCGTGATTTAAATCGCACCTTGCACCTTCAAGGGAGATTTGAATCCCACTCCACTCAGCCAATGAGCGCACTGGGATTCAAATCTCCCGCCAAGCCGCGAGGTGCCTCCCTGATTTGTCTGCGCTGAACGAGTGCCGACCAATCAGCGTGGCGGCACAGTATTGGCAGGAGATTTAAATCTGGCCGCAAATACCGCTCAGCTGATTGGTCGCGTGCTACCTGGCTCTCGACAAATCAGCTGAGGGTAGGTTTAAATCTCCCGCCAATACCGCACTGCTCAGCTGTATTGGCGGGAGATTTAAAGCTGACTCAGTGGTTAGCACTGTATGGTGGCTCAGTTGTTAGCACTGTGTGGATGACTCACCGTAGCCGGGGGTACACGGAGCGGGCGTTGTTTCTCCTCCAGTCACGGAACCGCGCCCGTGGTGGTGTAGGCCCGGTGGTCCAGATCAAAAGGGGAAATGGCGGAACAGTGGGGGGTGATTTGTCTTCGTGACGCCACCTGCGGGTGTTCTGGTAACTTTACCAGCGCTGCGGGTTCTCCGCAGGATGTTAAGCAGCTAGATGGGATGCTCCCCAAAGAATGAGCGGGAGTCCCCGGAGCCGGGAGCTGCGCAAGATGTTGTGAGGCAGCTACGGTAATGCTGCTGTTAGGCTCAGGAGTCAAACACAGACACGCCAAAGTCTTTTTAGTACCTTAACTGGTGGTTTTCAGGTACGCCAGACCGGGTTCGTGAAGTTTAGCAATCCTGGAGATTCACAGCAAGCAGTTTGTGTATGCTTCCTTCTCTCTATACTTCTGGTGCTAAGGTCGGGTGGATGTGGAATCCATCCGGACCGGGCAGTGTGTTCAATAGAACGGATTTCACCTGGTTGTCAGCACTGAGGGTACTGTAAAAGGGTGATGATAATTCTACCTTCTTCCCTGGGCTCTCGTTGGTAGGTGCGACAGGTGAACAGGGGGCTAGACTCCCTGTGAAGTATGCTGGTTCTCTGCAGTGGCTATGTAGCTTCCACAGCTTCGGTTCCAGTAACCGGTTATTAAGGGAGAGAGTTATGATCACTCTGGTGTCCCTGAGAGGTGCTTCTCCTTTTCCTCTAACCCCAATTGCAAGGGTTTCCTCACTTGGCTGGATGACTGGTTGAGCCTAGTGTGTGTCTCATAGAGTGGAGATCACACACACCCTGCAGCTCTCCTAGCGTCTGCACAGTCTGAAGTTTCTCCCTCCAAGACTCTATTTCTAGGGGGAACTGGCTCAAAGTGACCAGTGGAGCTCCCCCTAGAGGCTCGGGGTGAAACCAGGTGTTCTAAGGTGTTGTGGTGTTGTTTGGTGTTTTGTGAGTTTTGCTTTGCTGTTACTCCATTCATGCCCTAAGGATTTCTGTGGTGCCCAGCAGGTGCCAGGATGCCACATGGTGGCTCAGAGGTTAGCACTGTGTGGTGGCTCAGTGGTTAGCACTGTGTGGTGGCTCAGTGCTTATCACTGTGTGGTGGCTCACTGGTTAGCACTGTGTGGTGGCTCAGTGATTAGCACTGTATATGGTGGTTCAGTGGTTAGTGTGGTGCCCTGCTCCTATAGGTAACCACAAGCTTCCCTAGTGCATGGCTGGATTTCCACAGGGGGTTCTACCTACAAACAACACCTTCCACCCCAGCACCGTAGGGGGATCTCCACTTGCTGACTTTAGGCAAGATCCCCTATAAATACTGGTGCTGGGGGAGGAGTTAGACAGAGTGTGCAGAAGCTAGGAGAGCTGCGAAGACGTCCTGGTATGCGGTGCCGTGCTAGGCTCGAACCAGTGACCTGGGGTAGCCCGTCTGCCGACCAACCAGGCCCAGGAGTGGGAACAGAAGGCGAGGAGTACAGAGAGCAGTGGGAGTAGAGGAGCCAGTGGAGGTTCACCTAATTAAACACCGGACTTCGGGGGTCCGCACCTTTAGTATTGCTTCAAGCCAGCAGAAAAACCTGACACACAGTGGGGACTTCAGTTATCCGGTCCCCCTGTGTACACAACATAAATGGAGCCAGACACCGTAGTGAGGAGAGGGCAATGGTAATCATCGAGGGTAACCCGCAGACCGCGCAGGAGGAGAAAGAGAAAAGTGAGGAGGCCAGCCAGGTTATACACAGGCAGGGCTTCAACAACAGGAGAGAGAACTTAAAGGAGGTCTTATACCCACTCCCTGTGGAAGTTCAGCTGTGCTTCTGGTCACTCGACAGTGCTCTGGACGTATTACCTGCAGTTTCACCAGTAAAAGGTAAAGAGTCACTCAGCGGTGTGTGTGCGTTATTCCTCCCTGTTCCTGTGCTCTGTAGAGACTTTTTTACTATTCATAACTTTGGCCCAAGCCCCTACTCCGAACTGCCCATTCAACGCTGCCTCAGAGGCCCAGCTTCACCTGTAGGAAGCTTTACCACCCATGCCGCAATACCAACGCCCTTTGGAGGACTGTGGCGGTGCTGGTGATCCCTCACCATGTACTACAGGTAGCGTCATGAATCATTCTCACAAAAACTGTATTTAAGAAGTCACCGACCCCCAGACCCACGGTCTCGGTTGCAGCTGCCAGTGATAGCGTTTCCCCTGACACCGTGCCCGAGCTCTGAGTACCCCGACCTTGGCTGGTCAAGCAGCTTTATTCTGACCTCACAAACAGGATCCCGTGCCGGTACAACTGGGTACTGTGTGCCGTGATTTGAACTGTGTTGTGTGACTGTCAAACTAAGCCACCATTACCACACTACAGAATGAGAGCAAAGAGGGCGTGTCAGCCTGTAGAGCGCAAAACCAAAACCCGCCCCTCGCTCTGCCAAGTTCATCCCGAAGCGTCGCGGCCTAGTCCGGAAAGTCCCAGACTGACTAACTATTTAACAGATGGCTGTAATTCACTAGGGTGGGGGGCCCGAAAATGCCCGCCTCATCCAGCGACGATAATCATACTTTTGCTGACCGAGGGACTCACCCCGAAGCGACAATGGCTGCATCCAGTAGCACCACCAGCACACCGGGTGCCAAGTGGTTGCCCCATTATGATGGCCACTCCGATACGTTAGCGGTCTTCAGAAGAAAAATCACTAGCGTCCTGGACATGTATGCGATGACCGGTCAGCAGCATGCTACTGTGGTAATCGGACAGTTAACTGGTGCAGCAGAGAAAGAAAATGAGTCCTGGTCCACCGCTGAATGGAGATCAGAAGCTGTAATATTTGATAAGTCGAGAGCTACTTTTGAAGAGTGTAATGAGGCTGACATAAGGATGCGCTTTTATCATTGCTACCAGAGGCCGGGAGATGATATCAGAACCTATGCCTGGCGCCTGGAAGAAGTGCTGCACGCCCTTAAACAAGTCAGCCCTGCCAGTGTACCAAGTGATGATAAACTGTTAATTGAGCAATTCACCCGTGGACTGCTATCCCCCGAGAACAATAAAACTATGCTCTGATGGTCACTAAGCCACCCGGAACCTGATTTTAGCACTTTAAAGGACATGGCCAGTGGAGACCCCTGAAGCTGCCATCCGGCAGTGGTGCAGTGGTGAGGTGCAGGCTACCCCAACACCGGTACCCATGCCTGCGGCTAAGAACAGTGTGCAGTCTACTCCACCTGACAAATATGACTCTTTGCGTGCTGAGATGCGTCAGATGACTAAGAACTTACATAGAGTTATGGAAGCCCTGCAGCTACAACAAGGGCCAAAACCCGCACCAAAACCACAGAAAAAATCTCAACCATTGATCCAGCTTGTTGACAGTCCAGAAGATGTCCCGTGGATGAGAGCAAGAGAAGCTACAGCATACAGAGAGAGGACCACCGACCGCTACAGCTCCACCAAAGACCCCATCTGCCGTCGTTGCAACAGAACCGGCCACATCGCCAGGAGCTGTCCTTTTAACAAGCAGTCCCTGGGGGCTGGGGCCAAACCTCAGGAGTAACTCAACAGGGCCCAGCCGTTCCTGTCCATTGTAGTAGATGGCATCCCAACACCTGATCTACTAGAAACCGGGTCACAGGTGACCACCATCCCCTATATCCTTTACAAAAAGTACTGGTCTGATGCAGAACTTAAACCACCCGCCTTAGACTTTACCCTCAGTGCGTCCAATGGTGAACCACTTACTGTGATGGGGGTTAGAGAAGTGCCAATAAAGGTAGGGAGGGTAGAATTGCAAGACCAAGGGGTTATTGTAGTAGCAGAAGCAATTAATACTCGAGATCCTTACATAATCCTTGTACTAATGCTGTTAGCAATTGCATGGGTGAAGTGTTGTCTTTGCTTCAACAGATTGCAGATACTGCCAAACCTGGTCAGAAGAAGGTTCTGCAGCGTGAGATAAGAGCCCTCCTGTACCATCAACTGGTAAAACAGGTGGCGAAATTGGTACATTTCGGGGGACAGACCCGTTTCCTATTGTAATCCCTCCAATGAGGGCAGGACTACCAGGCATTAGTGGAGCCCATCAGCACAGAACATAGACCTACACTCTTGACAGCCAGGGGTGGTCGATGTACACAATGGGAGAGTAACAGTTTGCATCTTATACTGTGGCAATGAAGAGGTCATATTACCCAGGTATACCACCGTTGCTAAATTGTACACAGTAAATAATGATGATATCCATGCAGTGGGACCCTTACCCCAAGTTAATGGGGCAGAACCTGATGATATAACAGGGCCACTGGAAGAGTGGTACCAACAGCTCCATGTAGGAACTGACACCACTCCTGTGTACGAAAAACAAGGTGTTTTCTGGGTAGTCAGAGAATTTGAGCAAGTGTTTAGTAAGCATCCACTTGACTTTGGTAGGATAAAAGGGGTGCAACATCATATCCCCACAGGAACACATCCATCCGTAAAGGATCGATACAGGCCTGTTCCACCTGCACACTATCAGAAAGCCAAAGAAATGTTACAGGACATGAAGGATGCAGGGGTTATCCGAGATAGTTGTAGTCCCTGGGCAGTCCCATTGGTCCTAGTCAGAAAGAAAGATGGCAGCATGGGAATGTGTGTAGATTACAGGCAAATAAATCGTAGAACACATAAGGATGCTTACCTGGTACCTCGCATTGAGGAATCCTTAGTTGCGTTGAAGTCAGCCAATTACCTCTCTACCTTAGATCTCACTAGTGGGTATTGGCAGGTATCCATTTCAAAGAAAGACCGCGAGAAGACAGCGTTTACAACACCTATGGGCCTGTGTGAATTTAACAATATGCCATTTGGACTATGTAATGCACCAGAGGTTGATGGAGAGTTGTCTGGGGCATAAAAAGTTTGAGACGGTACTGCTTTACCTGGATGACGTGATTGTGTACTCTAAGACCTATGACGCACACATAGCTCATCTAGGGGAGGTGTTTGAAGCTCTGTCCAAATATGAGATGAAGCTGAAGCCATCCAAATGCCACCTGTTAAAGCCAAGAGTTAAGTACCTGGGACACATAGTCAGTGCTGAAGGAGTGGCCCCTGATCCAGACAAAGTAACAGTCATTATGGAGTGGCCGGAACCCAAGACCTTGAAGGAGGTACGTAAGTTCTTGGGGTTGGTGGGCTATTATCGGAGTTTTATAAAGGAATACACAAAGAAATCAGCTCTACTGCAAAACCTCTTAGTAGGCCAACCCAAGTAGGGCAAGTCTATAGATCCTCCTTTGGAGTGGGGCACGGAACAAGAAGAGTCGTTCCAGATGATGAAAGAGGCCCTAACAGGGGAAGAGATCCTTGCTTACCCGGACTACAATCCTCCATTCCTCCTATATACCGATGCCAGCAATGTGGGATTAGGAGCAGTGCTCTCTCAAAGGCAAGAAGGCAAGGAACAATTGATTGCCTATGCGAGTAGAAAGCTTCGCCCAACAGAAAGAAACCCGGAAAACTACAGTTCTTTCAAGCTGGAGTTCCTGGCATTGGTATGGGCCATTACAGAGAGGTTTAAACATTACCTGGTGTCTACCAAGTTCACCGCCTATACGGATAACAATCCGCTGACCCCCCTGGAGACTGCGAAGTTGGGAGCCATGGAACAGCGATGGATGGCCCGATTGTCCAACTATCAGTTCACCATCAAGTACCGAATTGGGCATACCAACGGCAACGCAGATGCCTTATCCAGAATGCCTCACCTGTCGGACATGGGAGTGGATGAAGATGAGTTGGAGGAAGTGGAGTTACCTGCATTCGATCAGTTAAGGGTAACACCGTGCCAACAAGCCCATGAAGATCCCCTTGAGAGGATAGTGACCCCGTTACAACACTTTGGTTGGAAGGAAGTGCAAGACAGTAACCTGGCTATCAGTTTGGTGAAAGACTGATCACGCAGAAGTCAGTGAAGCTGCCATTGAACCCTCCAACAGATGCTAAACACCTGTGGAACGAGAGAAGTAAGCTGTTCATCTAACAGGAAAAGCTTTGTAGAAGGTATATCAACCCGCAAACCCATGAAATGGTATAGCAGATTGTAGTACCAAAAGCAGAGGTACAGATGGTATTGAATGCCTATAAATAAACTGGTAATTTCGGGTGTAAGAAACTGGAAATGCTACTTAAGGACAGGTTCTTTTGGGTCGGCAAGCGTGGATCCATAGAGAGGTGGAGTAAAGACTGCGGACCCTGTAATCTAAGAAGAAAGACCTGCAGAGCCAGAGAGCACCACTCCAGTCTATAGTGAAAAAAACAACCACTTGAAATCGTAGCCTTGGACCACGTGAAACTGACTCCAAGTAGATCAGGCTAAAAAGATTTAACGGCTGCAACAGCTGCAAGAACATTCCAGAATGTCTTTTGCAGACCACTGGGATATCCAGAGCAAATTCTTTACTGACAGAGGTGAAGCTTTTGAAGCAGAAATCTTTCAAGAATTTTGCCATATGTATGGTTGTAAGAAGATACGAACTACACCATATCATCCCCAATCCAACGGGTTATGTGAGAAAATGAATAACATCATCATAGACATGCTGAAAATATTACCTCTGGAAGAAAGAAGTCAATTGCAAGAGAAACTAGCAGATTTAGTCGACATGTACAACCACATTCCCGTGATTTTCTACAAACTGTATTTATGCAAGAAAACTCCAGCACTTGGCGTGATCTTCATAGTTCATTTATTTGTGCAGATTAAAAATGAACATACAATTGAAAGGGAGACATGACCCCACGCTGGACGCGTTTCGGATTACATCCTTTTTCAACAGCATAAAAAAGAGACCTCATCACACTTCCTTAAATACAATAAAAACTAAATCAAATGCACAGGTGAAATAGAAAGTTAATTAGAGCTGAAGACAAAAGCTCCACCTAGTGGTATGTACACGCAAATTGACCAACCTCTAAATATATGTACACATAAATAAACAAATAGCACTGATTAATTCCCAACATTGTACCAGTGCTAGAACCACATTATTGTGCATTTTTGTCACAATCTGTATATTGTAGAGCCAGATGTATTCCAACATGTAATATATGGAAACTGACAATGCACTATAAAACAGAGCAATTTTTGGTCTCCCTGAATGGGTGACAAACGTGTGGTTTATTATTTGCATCTTTTTTCTCCCTTTTCCTTTTTCTTGCCTCCCCTGTGTATCACATTGTGTTCTACTAATAAGTGCTGGAGTTTTCTTGCATAACTTGATTGGATAACAGACACTCCACTCCTTTGCACTAAACCGGCTCTCAGGTAAATATCCAGTGACAGCACCACCCCTTCCCCCCTTCCCTGAGACTTGATTGCTACCGTCTGTGAAGGGTGCTCCTGGAACCAGGAATCATGACTGAGAATACTGATGCCGGGGCTAGTAATTTTACTGCTGCATGTGAGAAACGCTATCGCAAAGCTACCAACCTATTTTCCAAGGAACCGGACTGTACTGCAGCGGTCGATATGAATGACATGCGGGCTCTTTTCCTTGGTCTGGAGAAGGCACTAATACAACACGTTAAGACATGGTGGGACTCCACTACGCTGGAGAAATACCTAGGATATAACATGATTCCTAGAGGACTGCGGCTTAAAAAGGTCGCCACCACCGCTTACAGTGACACTTTCATATCCAATTGGCATGCGATCTTGTCTGAGGCCTCTGCAAAACTCATGCGATTGATAATGGCAGAGGAGGCGGAAAAACTAAAAGATCTGGAGAAAAACATTAAGGAAATGGAAACGTCCTTACCGAAGTTTAACAAACATCCCGAGTTTGATGCTTTATCTCAACAACTCAACCAAAAAATTGTGGATGTAGAAACAGCAATTACGGAAGTCAAGAGACGTAAGTTCCTAAGAGATTGCAAGGATTATGAAGAAAATGTCGTGTATGACTGGAAACGCCACATGCCTAACACCCCCAGATCAATCTTAAAGAAAGGTAAAAAAAGAAACAGGAGTCATCAAACCCCACGAGTAAGTTTTTCCACACCTGAGCGCAGTAACATCTCAGGCCTTTCTGGGGTTTCATCCATTTCATCTACCTCTGGATTATCGGGTGTCTTCCCAGCCCCATCCACCAACCAATATCCACCAAAAAATGGAGGAGGAGGAGGAGGGGGGGGGGAGACGACACCGCAAGAAGAGGACATTATTCGTTGCGGAACCGCAGGTAAATCCATTTTCTATTGACATTAATGACCAGACTGTTATTAATTTATCGGCCTGCTGTATTTCGGATGTGGAACATTCTGTCCTTATGAAGGGACTGAAATTTGCACCTACTCGTAGGGGCAATCTATGGGACACTCTCAAAGACATTAATAAATTTGTCAGATCTCTGACTATTAAGAAGCATTTCTACACAGAGGGTCCTGATGTTTCTTTAAATTTGCCATCTAATCATGATATTCCTTCCGCAGGTACTAGGGTTCCATTACATCTAGATCTAAATGAGCAGATAGCATTGTGTACTTTGTCTGAATTAGGTAACAGTCCCATTACAGCCCCCATACCTTCAGATTTCAGAGTGTCAAATCCTCCTTTCTATCCCATTAGTTCGAGAGCACCGGCCATGGATCAATTCCAACAGGCCATGGAATTAGAACTAAAAAACATATTTGATTGTGATAATGACAATCGGTGCAATCTCAACAGAGATGAAAGGAATGCTCTGAAATCATTACAACAGAACCCCAACATAGTCATCAGACAGGCAGATAAAGGGGGTTCGGTGGTGATTGTGGATCAGGGTCTTTATAGCAGAGAGGTTGAAAAAATGCTCAATGATCCAGACACATATAGACCTCTTAGTAACAATCCCACCATCGACTTCCAAGGGAAACTGCACCAATTAATGGATGAGGGGGTTGCGTTGGGGGCCATTAGCAAGGATGTGGCAGATTATATGTGTGTTGATAACCCCATCATCCCGATTTTCCACGCACTACCTAAAATCCATAAATCCCAATTCCCACCCCCAATGCGACCAATTGTGTCTGGGATAGGAAGCTTAAATGAACGGCTCTCCCAATGGGTAGATAACATGCTACAACCACTAGTGAGACAATCTGTGGGATTTATTTTGGATACAAAACAACTATTGTGCAGTTTGGATAGGATTAAATGGGGTTCCAACAGTACATGGATCACATGTGATGTGGTCTCATTGTACAATTGTATTCCACACAGTCTGGCAATCAGTGCATTGGAACATTGTTTGGGTCTTCATTCATCCTATACACCTGAAACAAGCCATTTTCTTATAATGAGTGTAGAATATCTTCTCAGTACAAATTTCTTTAAGTTCAATGGTCGGTACTATTTACAACTGCAGGGATGTCCTATGGGGGCGGGTTTCTCACCTTCACTAGCGAACATCTTTATGAGCTTTTGGGAACATAAAGGCTATGTGCACATCAGTCGTTTTCTGGGCTGTTTTTGGACGTTTTACGTCGGCGTTTTCCGCTCCGTTTTATGTTAATTTATGTTAATCCTATCCTCCGGTTGGATTAACATGCTAGTCAATGGATTTTAGAAAACTCTGTCTTCATTAGAACGTTTTTCTTCTGGTCGTTTTCAGTCAAAACTGAGTTTTTTCAGTCAAAACTGAGTTTTTACAACGTTTTTCAAAGAATAGAGCAAGTGACTTCTTTCCTCCGTTTTTCCAGCGCTTCCAGCTGATCAAGTGCACAAAAAACTCAGTTTTCAAAACAGCCGAGAAAAACGCCGAGAAAAACGCTGGAAAACCCGGCTGAAAACGAGCAAAAAACGAGGGACACTGCTGAGCACAGAAAACTCAGTTTCTGCTAAAAAAACCCAGGTTTTTGGACGTTCTGCAGAGATGCACAAACGTCAGATGTGCACTTACCCAAATACATCCATTGTGAGGGGAACCCATTCATGAGTGAGTTGCGCTGGTGGGGAAGGTACATTGATGATGTCATAGCCATCTGGGACAGCAAGGACGGTGTACCCCCCACCAGCGCATCATCTTTCTCACAGTTCATCCAATACATCAATTCAAACAACATGAACATGAGGTTTACCCATGAGATACATACTAACAGGGTGTCCTATTTAGACCTAACATTAATTGGGGACCAGGACACGGGCATCATTCAATCAGAATTGTTTAGAAAGCCCAGTGGGGGCAATGCCATCTTACATGCAGGTAGTTGCACCCACGACATGTTATAGCCAATTTGCCTATAGGTGAGTTTATAAGAGCAAGGCGCTCTTGCTCCACTGAAACTTCATTCAATAATGAGGTGGGCGTCATAACAGGCCGCCTGACCAGGAGGGGCTACAGTTCCAACAAACTTAACAAAGCGATTGATAAAGTTAAAACTATAACACGTAGGGATCTGTTAGTAAATAGACCAGGAGTTCCAGATCAGGGTAGAGGAGGATGGATGTCCACCTTTTCCACTGCTTACAGTACAGACTATAATGCTATTGTCAAGTCCATTCACAAATGTATACCAATATTGTACCAGGATGCCACCCTGTCAACCATCTTGAATCAGGGCTTTAGATGTGTGCATAGAAAACCCATGACTTTGGGAAACCTTTTGTCTCCATCATTGTTTAAATCCAACATTGGTAAACCAGTTTGGCTATAAAGTAAGGGCAACTACCCTTGCAATGGGTCCAGATGTGGGCTGTGTAAATATATGCATGTGAGTAAAGAATTCCAAGATCGCCGTACAGGACGGAAGTTTACTATTCGAATGTACATCAACTGTAATTCTAGTGATGTTGTATACATGGCTTCCTGTAAAATTTGCAAGAAAGATTATGTTGGTTGTACTACCCGGCCCCTAAAGAGGCGCATAGGGGAACACCTGTCTGCGGCTAATCCTGCAAACAGGGCTAGTCGCAGGCAGATGTCGAACCTATCACGCCATTTCCTTGATGTCCATGGAGGTGACACAAGTGCATTGGTGGTTAAGGGCATTGACCGGGTCACAAGAGGTGAGAGGGGCGGAGACATGGGTAGGCAGGTGTTGGAGTCGGA
The DNA here is from genome assembly GCA_033576535.1 of Allobates femoralis. Classification (NCBI taxonomy): domain Eukaryota; kingdom Metazoa; phylum Chordata; class Amphibia; order Anura; family Aromobatidae; genus Allobates; species Allobates femoralis. The sequence goes on from JARQOC010000011.1 coordinate 115,992,580, forward strand.
GGCACGTTGGATTCTTAATCTGCACACTAGGTCACCCGAGGGGTTAAACTTACGTACGGATTTATATTATTTCTACTGATTCCCCCTTTCTCTGCATATTGTACCCGTACACCAGTCAGTCAGTTTAGTCATGCCTTGTATTATGTAAATTATATGTAGGGTGAGTCATCACATCTGCCTCGGATAACCCCAAGTTAACATAAAGTTTAGAAATATTGTGAGTGCCCATCCAAGTGGGGAAAAGTGGCACTTCGCATGTCTGATTTGCCCTCACGGTTTATATCATATAAGGGTGAGTCATCACGATGGTCCTGAATATTTCTGAATAACATAGAGCTTGGTTATTGAGTATATCCAGATGAGTGGGTTATCCGTGGTCATGTTTGTTGGTTTGTCCTCTCTCTGTGTCACACACCTTGAAGTATGCATGCAGGGTGAGTCATCATGATGGTTTCGAGCGTCTTTAAATCACCATGAAACCTGGACACCTAGTGTACGTATCTAATTGTAGGTGTGTTCAACTCTCTTTTATTCCTCACATCTTATGACTCATCAATAGGGTGAGTCATCCCTGCGCCACATACCTTGAAGTATGCATGCAGGGTGAGTCATCATGGTGGTTTCGAGCACTTCTAATCTGCATGAAACTTGGACACCTAGTGTATGTATCCAAGTGTAGGTATGTTTGATTCTTTTCTTTGCCTTACATCTCATGGCTCATCAGTGGGGTGAGTCATCATGGGTGGTCTGAGCACACATTGGGTGACGCACACAATTTTGGGCGTTGAATGTAGGTGTGTTCAACTCTCTTCTATACCTTACATCTTATGGCTCATCAATGGGGTGAGTCACCTGTGTCACACACCTTATAGTATGCATGCAGGGTGAGTCATCATGATGGTTTTGAGCACTTAGACATCTAATATAGGTGTGTTAGATTCTCTTCTATGCCTTACATCTCATGGCTCATCAATAAGGTGAGTCATCTCTGTGTCACACACCTTGTAGTATGCATGCAGGGTGAGTCATCATAATGGTTTTGAGCACTTGGACATCCAGTGTAAGTGTGTTAAATTCTCTTCTATGCCTTACATCTCATGGCTCATCAATAGGGTGAGTCATCTCTGTGTCACACACCTTGAAGTATGCATGCAGGGTGAGTCATCATGATGGTCTTGAGCACCTCTAATCAGCATGGAACTTGGACACCTGGTGTATGTGTCCAAGTGTAGGTGTGTTTGAATTTTTTCTATGCCTTACATCTCATGGCTCATCAATAGGGTGAGTCATCACTGTTGGTCTAAGCACACATTGGACAACGAACATAATTTTGAACATTGAATGTATGTGCCCGGTCAAATGTCCTGTTCCAGCATTGTGTTTGCTTTTATTAGTAGAACACAATGTGATACACAGGGGAGGCAAGAAAAAGGAAAAGGGAGAAAAAAGATGCAAATAATAAACCACACGTTTGTCACCCATTCAGGGAGACCAAAAATTGCTCTGTTTTATAGTGCATTGTCAGTTTCCATATATTACATGTTGGAATACATCTGGCTCTACAATATACAGATTGTGATAAAAATGCACATTAATGTGGTTCTAGCACTGGTACAATGTTGGGAATGAATCAGTGCTATTTGTTTATTTATGTCCAGCAACGAAGAAAGGGAGGGCACCATCTATGAGGTAACTTAGCTGCGTGTAGGCATAGAAGTATAGGTCACACAGGCATCCGGGGTGCCAGCAGGATACAGTCCATCAAACAAGGTATAAGAAAAGAGCGGCACTCACCGGAATTGCGACATGCGGAGTCCTTTATTTGGGTAGTTGTTACACAGTGCAGGGAGGGGGACCGGGTGACGACGGCTAGTGACCCGTTGAAGGGCAGCACGCCCGAAACGGTGCCGTCGTCACCCGGTCCCCCTCCCTGCACTGTGTAACAACTACCCAAATAAAGGACTCCGCATGTCGCAATTCCGGTGAGTGCCGCTCTTTTCTTATACCTTATTTGTTTATTTATGTGTACATATATTTAGAGGTTGGTCAATTTGCGTGTACATACCACTAGGTGGAGCTTTTGTCTTCAGCTCTAATTAACTTTCTATTTCACCTGTGCATTTGATTTAGTTTTTATTGTATTTAAGGAAGTGTGATGAGGTCTCTTTTTTATGCTGTTGAAAAAGGATGTAATCCAAAACGCGTCCAGCGTGGGGTCATGTCTCCCTTTCAATTGTATGTTCATTTTTAATCTGCACAAATAAATGAACTATGAAGATCACGCCAAGTGCTGGAGTTTTCTTGCATAACTTGATTGGATAACAGACACTCCACTCCTTTGCACTAAAACGGCTCTCAGGTAAATATCCAGTGACAGCACCACCAAACTGTATACCCGCTTACCTCATGAGAGCCCATACATGAAGATTACTTGTAGATCTAGAACTCGGAGTCGTGGAACCCAAAGCAGATGCTTCCCAGTCCATCTGGAACATTAACCGTCTAGAACAATACAAACCGGTTCAAGCTTGCGTTGAAGACAACCTTGAAAAGGCTCGAGAAAAACAAGAAAGGGACTTCAACAAGAGTGCACCAGCAGAACTCATCTTACCTGGAAGTGTTGTTTTAAAAAGAAAAAGGAAGAAGCATAAGTTAGATGATCAATAGGAACAAGAACCCTACGTACTGTTAGAGTCTGACTTTAACAACAGTAAAGTGTGTCTTATCAGTACAAACAGAGGAAAGACTACACAAACAGTGTTAAGAGATGATCTGAAAAAGTGTCCAGCAGAATGGGAAAATCAGAACTTCTCAAGACATTCTGAGGAAGAACCAGAACCTGAGGTAGACCCAAACTCCATGTGAAAAACCTAAAGAACAGGTTATATCCACAATCTTAGGAGATTTCATAGAAGATTGGCTTCAACAAGATGGAGCAATTCTAGTGCTCTTGCTCAACCTTTACCAGCCCCAACAAGAAGTACAAAAAAGTCAGGAAGAAATACCTGTTGGAAGAGAATATGAGGATGCTGCAATCGGTGCACCTGCTAGCCCTGTAGTGAGACTAAGGCCATGCAGACATTTACGTGATTTACCTTTATCACGCCCTGCATTACCTACATCACCTGAAACACTGGCACCTGTAGTGCGCAGATCTAATAGGAGCACACAAGGTCAACCCCTGTCTAGGTATGGAGAGTGAGCACAATAAAAGTGTAAAAGCATACATAATGAAAATTAAAAAATTTGCACTTCACTAAGGAAGTGGAAAAACTCCAGTGCCACCTTTAAGCAGCTCCTCAAAGTCATAATCGCTTTCCAACAAACTTTTAAATATGACTAAGGGATTTGTGCCAGATCAGAACCTCAAACTACAGATGCTGTGTTTTGGGGTAACTGCTCCTCATCAGTGTAGTGTGTGGGATATTCTGATCTGGCTGTGTGAGTGAGCTAAGACAAGGTGGGAACTTGCTATCTACCTTATGGAGTGGCACTGGAGTTATTCCACTTCCTTAGTGAAGTGCAAATTTGCATATTTCCTAGAGGGGGGATGTGGCTACAATCTCCTCAAATACTTAGTTGTCTCCATACACACCGTAGGGACTTCAGTCATCCGGTCCCCTTGCGTACTCAACATAAAGGGAGCCAGACACAGTAGTGAGGAGAGAGCAACAGTGATCATCGAGGGTAACCCGCAGACCACGCGGGAGGAGAGAGAGAGAAGTGTGGAGGCCAGCCAGGTTATACACGGGGAGGGCTTCAACATAGCGTTTTCCCTGACACCGTGCCCAAGCTCTGAGTACCCCGGCCTGGGCGTATCGTTAGTACTGTGTGGTGGCTCAGTGGTTAGTACTGTATGTTGGCTCAGTGGTTAGCATTGTGTGGTGGCTCAGTGGTTAGCACTGTGTGGTGGTTCAGTGGTTAGCACTCTATATGGTAGCTCATTGGTTAGCATTGTGTGGTGGCTCAGTGGTTATCACTTTGTGGTGGCTCAGTGGTTAGCACTGTGTGGTGGCTCAGTGGTTAGCACTGTATGGTGGTTCAGTGATTAGCACTGTATGGTGGCTCAGTGCTTATTACTGTGTGGTGGCTCAGTGGTTAGCACTGTGTGGTGGCTCAGTGGTTAGCACTGTGTGGTGGCTCAGTGGTTAGCACTGTGTGGTGGCTCAGTGGTTAGCATTGTATATGGTGGCTCATTGGTTAGCATTGTATAGTGGCTCAGTGCTTATCACTGTGTGGTGGCTCAGTGGTTAGCACTGTGTGGTGGCTCAGTGGTTAGCACTGTATATGGTAGCTCAGTGGTTAGCACTGTGTGGTGGCACAGTAGTTAGCACTGTGTGGTGGCTCAGTGCTTAGCACTGTATATGATGGCTCAGTGGTTAGCACTGTGTATGGTGGCTCAGTGGTTAGCATTGTATGGTGACTCAGTGCTTATCACTGTGTGGTGGCTCAGTGGTTAGCACTGTGTGGTGGCTCAGTGGTTAGCACTGTGTGGTGGCTCAGTGGTTAGAACTGTGTGGTGGCTCAGTGGTTAGCACTGTGTGGTGGCTCAGTGGTTAGCACTGTGTGGTGGCTCAGTGGTTAGCACTGTGTGGTGGCTCAGTGGTTAGCACTGTATATGGTGGCTCAGTGGTTAGCATTGTATGGTGGCTCAGTGCTCATCACTGTGGTGTCACAGTAGTTAGCACTGTGTGGTGGCTCAGTGGTTAGCACTGTGTGGTGCCTCAGTGGTTAGCACTGTGTGGTGGCTCAGTGGTTAGCATTGTGTGGTGGCTCAGTGGTTAGCACTGTGTGGTGGCTCAGTGGTTAGCACTGTGTGGTGGCTCAGTGGTTAGAACTGTGTGGTGGCTCAGTGTAGCACTGTATGGTGGCTCAGTGCTTATCACTGTGTGGTCAGAAAAAAGTGTTTTGTAGTCACTTTTGGAGCGCTACATGCAGTGACCAATAGTCCAGATGTACACAAACCTTTTTATTATTAATAAAGTTAGCCACTACGCATTTCAACGGCGTACCGCCGTCTTCCTCAGGTGCAGTTCCAGTAAGACAGAGCGCACAGGGGAAGAAACAGCACAGACAGGAGAGAGCTCACAAGGGGTCACAGGCACAGAGACTGCCCTCCCGATGCAATAGCATAGGGCCTATTTCTAGTCCTATAATAATGCTATTTTTTTTTTTTTTTTTTTAAATCAGATAATTTTTATTGAACATTTACAAAACATACACAAATTTAGTATACAAATTCACATCTTCATGTACATCAATATACTTTAAAGTAACAATTTCCTCCCCACCCTCACCCACCCCCCAGCAACAATATTGCCTCCCAGCAGCTAATAGCAGTTTTCAAAAGTGTTATAATTTCACACCCATAAATTCCTTGCCAGAGGTCTCATTGTCGTATATATAATCAGAATCTCACTACTGCACCGTCATTCATCCATATCCCAACCATGGATCCCACCTTCACTTAAACTTAGCAATTTTTTCCCTTTTTTCCCATATTCCCCTTTCCATCCGAATCAATTCATTCACCGGTTTCACAAACTCACTTCTGCTTGGAGGGTCTTGCCGTATCCAGTGCTTTGCTATCAATTTTCTTGCCGTAAATAACAGCTTGGCAATAGCAACTTTTGAAATATCATCAGCTGCCACTTCTTCCACGTAGCCCAACAGACAAACTGTAGGGTCTCTGGGTATACTGCATCCATACGCCCCAGCTATTCTATTAGTAACCGTGATCCAAAATGAGGTTAAGCTTGGACAGGACCACATAAATGGTATATGCCAGCCCTGTCCCCAGTACATCTCGGACAATCAGAGTTGTCCCTCAGTCCGGCTCTATACAACATCAAAGGGGATTTATAGACTCTATGTATCACATATAAATGTGACAATCTAGCCGGTTCACACAGGGACAACTTAGGAACGTATTCCATGATAGTATTCCAGACATCGTCAGACGTGGGCCCTACCTCCTCTTCCCACTTCACTCTCGTTTTAATAGGAAAGGCAAGAAGAAACGTATGCATCACATCCCTATATATGCTTGAAATCACCCCTCATGTGATTCCTCCACTGCAAATATAGTCAAGGACTATATCAGTATATATGGTCAGGTCTCTCCCTCCTTCTGCCTTGACCGCATGTCTCATCTGCATATACAGTTACCAACCCGAGTCAGGTAAATTAAATTCCGTCCTCAGTTGTTGAAAAGATTTCAGTTTCTGTCTGTCAACTATTTGATACAGATATCAAATTCCCCTTAGTACCCAGTCAGTCTGCCCATTTGAAAAATTTCAAGCAGTTTCTCGTTATCCCATATAGGCGAGTCCTTTGTCAGCCCTGTCACCCCTCTCCGCTGTTTAATTCTATCCCATACCCCATATATAAGGTCAAGCGTTGGGCATTTCCTTCCCATATTCCTCATTGACCCATCCTCCAATCCATCCGTCAGGGGATATCTGTGAACAACCACCTCCAGTACTTCCAGAATGGGACTGATTTCTGCTTGACTGGCCCATCTCCTCAAGTGTTGACTCTGTGCAGCTAGAAAATAAACCCCGGATGAGGCAATGCCAGGCCACCTTAATCTTTTGGCCTCTGTAAGGTCTCCAGTTGTATTCTGGCTTGTCTCTTACCCCAAATTAGAGCCCTGAACAGATCATTAATTAGTTTGTGAATTGTGCAATACATATAATATCTTAGGCATCAGAATTATTTCAATTATGTTGACACGACCCACCACCGACAACCGCAACCTGTTCCATGCTTTAACTTTACGCCTCAAGGCCTCCATTAGTGGAGCAAAATTCAGCTGCAGATAGTCCAAAATGGGCTGGGCCACCCATATCCCCAAGTATTTAAATTGACACACTTTTTTTTTTTAATTTGTTCGTCCCCATCCGTTCCTCCACTTCCTCCTCCTTCCCATCCACCTCAAACAAAACAGATTTATTCCAATTTATTGTGAGCCCTGAAAATACTCCAAACTCCACAATAGTCCGCATGACATGGCCCAATGCGGCACCCCGATCTTTCAAGAACAACAAGATGTCATCTGCGTACAACGCAATCTTTTTCTCATTCCTCCCGTATTAAAAAACCAGCAATTTCCTTTGTCTTCCTAATAGTAGCAGCCAGAGGTTCCACTGCCAGGGCAAACAGTAGAGGTGACAATGGGCACCCCTGCCTTGTACCCCTCTTCAGCTCTATCCCTCGAGAAACAGCACCACTGACACAAACCCTTGCGACAGGCTGAGTACGGTATACAGAAGTTGTATCCATGAAATAAACTGTGGCCCAAAGCCCATACAATGCAATACACTCCATAGATACCTCCACTCAATACTATCGAACGTTTTATGGGTCCCTTTACACGCCACCACTGAAAAGGTAGCAACTGCCGGGCACTGGGGATAATTGTGCCTGTTGCCATGAAATCGCTACGAAATGGTGGCCTGTAAATAGGGAAGTTCCTCCCGATGTCCTGCAGTCGCTTTGAATACCTGTTGCTGAGCCGTGTTCAAAAACCCAAGGCAACACAAAGGCACAATTGCCATGGTAGTGGCGTCTAAACTGGGCACAGGCATGGATGTTGCGTCACCTAGAAAACTCCCAGGGGCGTGCCACAGTGTCATAGATACCACACCCCATCAGCGATCATTGGTGGGGGATACTGTGTTACGATTGGCTGTCCATGCACAGGGCGCCATATTTAAAGAGCTGTCCATTTACACTCCACAATTGGAATGGCGTCATGTATCAGCCAGCCTTCCTGCGCAGGTTGGCCAATCATGACGCTATTGCGTTATCCAATCAGCGTGTTAGCGTCACGGAATACACAACTTTTTCATTCCTATGTACTTGCGGCGCGAAAGATGTACGCCCACATTCCCTTAGTGGTTGCGGCGTGTGAAGTGGCGATGGTATTCAACAGGAAGCTATCCGCAGGATCTAATTCCACTTACGGGGAACCACGATACCTTGAGTTGACAACGCAATTGCGGCGTGTACATGCGGAATCGGCGATCGTTAGCAACCGTTAAAAACGTGCACACGCACGTACGGTTGATACTGATTGCCAGTGATAGTGGCAGCATGTAAAGGTACATTTCCAGATATATCACTCCTATCTCGCTGTGCATCCATTACATTATTTAAATCTCCAATAAATAGGAGAGGCATTGCCCCCATCCGTTCCACCAACTCTCTCACCTTTCTCAGCGTGACACTGGAATACGGTGGCGGGATATAAATAGCCACAATACATATCATACAACCATATAATTTGCAAACCACCATCACATATTGCCCCTCAGCATCAATGTTAACTTCCACCTCTTCGTACATTGTATCAACACCGAAACTCCCCTGGCATAACCAGAAAAAGTAGAGTTATACGCTCTCTGCACCCACCGCTTATTCAACACCTTAACTGTATCTTTAGTCAGGTGAGTCTCCAGTAAGCACACCACCGCTGGCTTCTGATCTAGAACATATTGAAGGATCACAGCTCCCTTAAGGTACCGTCACACGCGGCTATATTGCTAGGCAATCTCACTGGCAATTTGCTGGTTGCAGTGAAATCATGGACACATTGTTCTATTTTGTTGCTGTGTACACATGGAACAATGTGTCCATGATGTCACTGCAACCAGCAAATTGCCAGTGAAATTGCCTAGAAATTTTGCTGCGTGTGACGGTACCTTTAGACACATCTGACAGGCCCCTCACATTCCAACAGATGATTTTAATCTCATCCCCCATAGTAACAGTTGCGGTCCCATTGAAACTCTGCTAAACCCCTTTGTTGCTGTCCCCCTCTCCCCTCTCCACCCCATCCTCCCACCTCCCCTCCAGTTACATCAGCAAAACTCCCATTGAGAGTGGGGTCCCAGAACACTAGACCCAGTATCTCACGATTCCGTGTCATCTACTCATTCGTCCCCCTCCCGCCACATACCCACGCCATCATAATAATAATTGAATGCACTATAATTTAAAAAAAAATCCTGAGAGATCTTAAACTTTACGGAATATTCCTTTCCATATCACTTCTTCCCTCCACCTCCAAAGCATTCACATTACATTATAGTTAGTCAGTTCCAGTCTTGTATATATAAACGTCTCTTCAATTAGTCCCATGAAAAAGAGAATAACTGGGAAAATGCCCAGATAAAGAGTCTCCCCGGAGAAAAAAGAAAAAGGAGACCCCACAAAAAAGGGAGGTCTATCTGTGAATAAAACTTACGGGGACACGCCTCCGTCCCTAATCAACACGGGAAAAAATAAAAAGGGAAAAAACGAGACAAACAGTTATTGGTTCTTGTCTCTGCAGACCATCAGTCCTCTGCTCAGAAGAAAAAGCTAAATGGCAAGAGATACATTCTCCTGCCCCATCACCAACACAGCCAGTTCCCAAAATGGGCCCATATCACCTGCATCCTGATTCAAGTGTGTTCTCCAGCCTCCTTGATGCGTTTAGCATTGGTATCCACCCAATGCGAAGTCCACAAAAAAATAGGCCTTTTCCAATGCCATCACTCGCAGTTTTGCGGGAAATATCATGGAATATTGTACTCCCAATTCACATAGATGCATTTTCACACCAACAAATTTCATCCTCTGCTTCTGAACAATGACAGAATAATCCGGGTAACTGGAAATCCTTTGTCCGTTTATAGTGAGGTCTTCCATTTCTCTGGCCTTTTGAAAAATGATGTCTCTATCCCTATAGTTCAGGATCTTTGCCAGTATGGTACGCAGTCCCCTGCCCCGCGGCTGAGGCTGCATAGGGACCCTTTGTGCTCTCTCAACTGCAAACAGTCTAGTCAGAGTGTCCGAGCCAATTTTATCCCTGAGCCATCTTTCAATGAATTCAGTGGGGATCCTCCCCTTAGACTTCTCTGGAATTCCCACTATTCTCAAATTGTTGCATCTGGAAGGATTTTCCAGATCGTCTGTCTTTGCACCCAGCTCAGAAATCCAGGGGCGGACCCAGACTGTAGTGGGCCCTGGTGCAAGAAATTTTTCGGGCCCCCCCCCCACTACCACCCTGGAACTCAGTGCCAGAATAGTGCCGCGGGTGTGCAGCACAGCCAGCGGCGTAGCAACTGTTTGTGGCGCCCGAGCCGGTCGAAAAAATTTGCCGCCACTTTGGTTGTTGATAATCAGGAAGTATACTAAAACACAAAGAGAAGGGGTGCAATTGCCACCTCTGCACAACCCCAGTGTATGGCAACAAGCAGGAGTCAAGGAGGGCCCTTAGCAATTTTTCACCGCCGTGCTGTGGAGTTCATAATGCAATATAAATGCAAAAAGCCTTTATTCTTAATATTATGTCACAATACCGGGATCTGAGGATCTTCTATTTCGAGGTCAGGGGCTCTCTGATGCCGTGTTGCTGTCTGTCTCGCTGTTGTCCTCTTTTGACACTGCAGTGTGGTGGACAAGAGAGCATTAACTGGTTAATAACAAGAAGTATGGAGTGTGTACTAACTGAGCCATAAATCCTCCCCATACCAGTAGGATTAGTATATGGATTTTAGTATTAGGGTACGGACCAATGATTATACACTAATAGCTGCTGAGGAAAGAACAGATTGATTGCACACGGATGTGATCTGAGAAAAATGTTGGCCACTCGCACAGCAGTTGCCAAACGGACCAAAAAACGGATGTCACTCATCCGACTCTCCTGAATGAGAAACAGACCGATTTTAAGGCGGCGGGAGACAGTGTACCACCAACTCCCCAGCACCGTGCTGTGCACAGACAGTGTACGGTACACACACAAGCCACACACACAAGCCACACACAGAGTCAAGCCACACACACAGACACACAAGTAACACACAGACAAATGCCTCACACAGACACATGCACAGGCCACAGACACAAGCCACAGACACAGAGACACAAGCCACACGTACAGAGACGGAAGCCACACACACAGAGACACAAGCCACACACAGAGATGGAAGCCACACGTACAGAGACACAAGCCACAAACACAGAGACACAAGCCACACGCCACACACACAGAGACACAAGCCACACACACAGAGAGAGACACAAGCGACACAGACACAAGCCACACACAGCCACAAGCTACACATACAGACACAAGCCACACACAATCCACACACACAATCAAAACACACAAGCCAAGCACACACAGACACAAAAGCAACACACAGACAAATGCCACACAGACACATACACAGGGCACACACACAGAGACACAAGCCACACACGCAGACACAAGCCACACACGCAGACACAAGCCACACACACAGACACAAGCCACACACACACAATCCATGCACACACACAACACACAAATAAATTCCAAACACATGCACAGGCCGCACACACAGACACAGAGACACAAGCCACAGACACAGAGACGAAAGCCAAGCAGACACAGAGACGAAAGCCATAGACACAGAGACACATGCCACAGACACAGAGACACATGCCACAGACACAGAGACACATGCCACAGACACAGAGACACATGCCACAGACACACATGTCACAGACACAGAGACACATGTCACAGACACAGACACATGTCACAGACACAGAGACACATGTCACAGACACAGACACACATGTCACAGACACAGACACACATGTCACAGAGACACATGTCACAGACACATGTCACAGACACAGAGACACATGCCACAGACACATGTCACAGACACAGAGACACATGCCACAGACACAGAGACACATGCCACAGACACAGAGATACATGCCACAGAGACACATGTCACAGACACAGAGACACATGCCACAGACACAGAGACACATGTCACAGACACATGTCACAGACACAGAGACACATGTTAGACACAGAGATACATGTCACAGACACATGTCACAGACACAGAGACACATGTCACAGACACAGAGATACATGCCACAGAGACACATGCCACAGAGACACATGCCACAGAGACACATGTCACAGACACATGTCACAGACACAGACACATGTCACAGACACAGAGACACATATCACAGACACAGAGACACATGTCACAGACACAGAGACACATGTCACAGACACAGTGTCACGGGTGTCACGGATGACAGGGTGGAGGCCACGCGCAGACGATCCCAGCGTTTGGCCCACCAGCCATAATGGTGGAGGATGGTCCGTCTCTTTCAGGGGCATTTACCTTCTGTGTTGATGGAGAGAAGGTGTGATGAGATCTCTCTATTATGGGGAGACGGCTGTGGAGGTCTTGCGCTCGGTCTGGTTTTATCCACCAATGTTGTAGGTCACTAGGACCCAGCAGACTCCTTCCACCTTTATAAGGAGGTTCATTACCCTTCCTCGGTGCAGGTGATAGTTCCTTGTGCACACTTTATCCTTGCTCCAGCAGAAGCTGAGATTGTGGAGGTTGCTGTGTTCTGCTGTCAGATAAGTGTTTCCTTTTCCCAAATGTCTGTCTTCCCTGGTGTTTGTCTTTAGTTGATAGTGGAGGGGTCTAGTGAACCTCTCCATCTGATCCTTAGATAAGATAGATCTAGGATCAGAGAGGGACGAGGTTCGTGGTCGGCGACAGTTGAGGAGACTGTATAGGGACGTTAGGGCAGACAGGGTCAGCTCTAGGAAGTCTAGGGGTCACCGTCTCCTTCTTGTGCCCTTAGCATTAGGGACTCCTGATTCCCCCCACCCCGTCGTTATCCTACACTGGGTGTCTTCCCCACTCCCAGCGTGACATTATCACCTGCCATAACTGTAAGTGAAGGAAGGGGAGGATTTGATTTTCCTTCCTTTCCTTATGGATCCTGTGTCTGCTTTGGCCCAGCAGCTGCAGACCTTGTCTTTGGAGGTTGCGGACCTTCGGTCGGCTCTGCAGGGACCACAACCGCAAAGTGGTGTCTTGGGGAATCAAGCAGTGGGTCCGGCCAGACCGGAACCTAAGGTTGCCCTCCCTGACAGGTTTTCAGGAGGCAGAGACAAATTTACTGTGTTCAAAGAGGCCTGTAAATTATACTTTAGGCTTAAGCCGTATTCCACTGGTGATGAGCAGCAGCGGGTAGGAATTATTATATCATTGCTGCAGGGGGATCCCCAATCCTGGGCTTTCTCTCTGCCACAGGACTCTACTTGTCTCCAGTCTGTGGATGGATTTTTTGACGCCTTAGGCCTCATATATGATGACCCTGACCGTGTCTCTTTGGCTGAATCCAAATTGCGCCATCTCCACCAGGGGACTCGGTCGGCGGAATCATATTGTTCTGAGTTCCGCAGGTGGGCTATGGACACAAAGTGGAACGATCCGGCTCTCAGGAGTCATTTTTGCCAGGGTCTTTCAGAAAGACTGAAGGATGCCCTGGCAGTGTATGAGACCCCCCCGTCCCTGGAGGCAGCTATGTCGTTGGCTATTCGCATGGATAGACGCCTCCAGGAGCGGAGGGGTAGACCTCCTGCAACTGGGAGCCCTTCTCATGGTGGTTCCTTGTTGCCGGGTGGTCTCTCGGAGGGCGAGTCATTTCTCCCGAGGGGGGAGGAACCTATGCAGCTTGGAGGAGCAGCGGCCTCGAGGCTCTCCTCCGGTGCCTCCCGGGGCAGGGGGAAGGGGGTCTGTTTTTTCTGTGGGAAAGGAGACCATTTTATCGGGGCCTGTCCCTACGCTCCTAAACGGACTAGGGTGCCGGGACCTCATGTGACTATGGGGGGTGTGGAGGTGGTCGAGCGGGAGGTGTGTGTATCCTCCGTTTTTACTTCCCATTTTCTCCTGAGTGCAGAGGTGGCGCTAGAGAGCAAAACGGAAGGCATTTCTGTGTTTGTGGATAGTGGTGCGGGGATCTGCATGGTGGATGCTGGTTTTGTACACGCTCATGGGCTTAACCGCTGTTTATTGTCTCGCCCCATCCGTATCTATGCCATCGACTCAGCCCCTCTTGCTCAGGGTAGTCTCACACATATCGTACATAACATTAAGTTAACGGTTGGATCCCAACATCAGGAGACGTTATCTTGCTATGTCTTAGACGGTCTCCCCGCTCCCATTGTCCTGGGCTTGCCATGGTTGATTAAACATAATCCCGTAGTGGATTGGCAGTCCAGGGACATTGTGGAATGGAGTGATTTTTGTTCGGAGAATTGTTTGGCTACATCCCTTTCGGTGGTATCTGCTGAATCTCTGCCCCCATTCCTATCGGAGTATGAGGATGTGTTCTCAGAGAAGGGGTGCCGAGACTTGCCCCCTCATCGGGCATATGATTGCCCTATCAACCTCGTTCCCGGAGCTAAACTGCCCAAAGCTAGGATGTTTACTATATCTGGTCCCGAAAGACAAGCAATGAAGGATTTCATTTCTGAAAGTCTGGAGACGGGACACATTAGGCCCTCCACGTCGCCGGTTGCGGCTGGTTTCTTTTTTGTGAAAAAAAAAGATGGGGGCCTCCGTCCTTGTTTGGATTTTCGGGAATTGAATCGGATTACTGTCCGTGATCCATACCCCCTCCCTCTGATCCCTGATTTATTTAGTCAGGTTGTGGGTGCCAAATGGTTCTCCAAGTTGGATTTGAGGGGGGCCTACAACCTGATTAGGGTCAGAGAGGGGGATGAATGGAAAACTGCGTTTAATACCCCGGACGGCCATTTTGAAAGTCTCGTAATGCCGTTCGGGCTCACTAACGCCCCGGCGGTTTTCCAACATTTTGTCAATGATATTTTCCATCATTTGGTGGGTAGATTTGTAGTTGTTTACTTGGACGATATCTTGATCTATTCTCCCGATATGGAGACGCATCAGTCCCATGTCAAAAAGGTGTTGCAGGTCTTACGGGACAACAAACTGTATGCTAAACTCGAGAAATGTGTTTTCGCCGTTCAGGAGGTTCGTTTTTTGGGGTACCTCTTGTCGCCGTTGGGTTTCCGGATGGATCCGGAAAAGGTCCGGGCGGTGCTAGATTGGGAACAGCCGGACAATCTACGGGCATTGCAACGCTTTTTGGGGTTTACCAATTTTTACTGAAAATTTATTAAGAACTATTCGGTACTGGTGACGCCTCTTACGGACATGACTAGGAAGGGGACGGATTTTTCTGAGTGGTCTGATTCTGCTCGCCAGGCTTTTTCCTCCCTGAAGCGTTGTTTTGCTTCCGCGCCCGTTCTTTGTCAGCCCGATCTTTCTCAGCCCTTCATTGTGGAAGTGGATGCGTCTGAGGTGGGGGTGGGGGCTGTGTTGTCGCAGGGCCCTTCGCCTGGGAGATGGGTGCCCTGTGCGTTCTTCTCCAAGAAGTTGTCTTCGGCCGAGAGGAATTATGATGTGGGTAATAGGGAGCTGTTGGCTATTAAGTTGGCTTTTGAGGAATGGCGGCACTGGCTGGAGGGGGCTGTCCATCCCGTCACGGTTATTACCGACCATAAGAACCTGTCTTACCTTGAGTCCGCCAGGCGTCTCAATCCCCGGCAGGCCAGGTGGTCTTTGTTTTTCACGAGATTTAATTTTACCGTCACCTACCGTCCGGGGGTTCAGAATGTGAAGGCGGATGCATTATCGCGTAGTTTTCCGGGTGGTAGTACTCATGAGAGTCCCGTCCCCATCTTGCAGGAGGGGGTGGTTGTTTCTGCTCTTTGCCCTGATCTGGAGGGGGAGGTGTTGAAGGTTCAGGGGGGCGCCCCTGCCTCCTGCCCTTCTGGGAGGCTTTTTGTGCCGTTCTCTTTGCGCCTCAGGGTGCTGTCAGAGCATCACGACTCTGTACTGGCGGGGCATCCGGGCGGTAGGGCCACTTTCGATCTCTTGTCTCGTCGCTTTTGGTGGCCGGGGTTGAGGAAGGACGTAGCGGAATTCGTATCCGCCTGTGGTGTGTGTGCACGTGCTAAGGTTCCGCATACCCGTCCGTCTGGGTCTCTCGTGCCATTGTCTATTCCTGAGAGGCCATGGACACATTTGTCCATGGATTTTATCACCGATCTTCCGGCGTCTGCGGGCAAGACGGTGGTACTGGTAGTAGTAGATAGATTCAGTAAGATGGTTCGCTTTGTGGCACTGCCCGCACTTCCTAATGCTCGGACTCTGGCACAGGTGTTCGTAAGTGAGATTGTGAAGCTTCATGGGGTTCCCTCCGATGTGGTTTCTGATCGCGGTACTCAGTTCGTCTCCAAATTTTGGAAGGCTTTTTGTACACGTTTGGGGATAACGTTGTCCTTTTCTTCTGCTTTTCATCCTCAGTCTAATGGTCAAACCGAACGTGTGAATCAGAATTTGGAGACTTACCTGAGGTGTTTTGTCTCTGACCATCAGGAGACTTGGGCAAATTATTTGCCCTTGGCCGAATTCGCCCTTAATAATCGTCTTCAGGAGTCCACTGGCAAGTCACCGTTCTTCGGTGCATATGGGTTTCATCCTCAGTTTGGTACTTTTAGCGGTACGAGTCCTTCCGGAGTTCCGGAGGAGGACCGTTTTACCTCGTCCCTCTCCTCGGTTTGGCGGGGTGTACAGCGTAGCTTGAAGCTCTTAGGGGACAGGTACAAACGTATGGCTGACAGGAAGCGTGCGCCAGGTCCGGACCTATGTGTGAATGACTACGTGTGGTTGTCTACCAAGAATGTGAAGTTGAAGGTGCCCTCTTGGAAGTTGGGGCCCAGGTTTATTGGCCCCTATAGGATAACCGCCGTTATCAATCCCGTGGCGTTTCGTCTTGCGTTGCCTCCTGCTCTTAAGATTCACGATGTGTTTCACAGGTCGCTCCTCAAGCCGTATGTGCCGTCGTCTAACCCATCTCCTTTGCCTCCTGAGCCATCTGTGTGGCGGGGAATCTGGAATTCGAGATCTCGAGGGTGGTTGATTCTCGCATGTTGCGCCGTTCTCTTCAGTATTTGGTGCACTGGAGGGGGTACGGTCCTGAGGAGCGGATGTGGGTGCCGGCGTCGGAGGTGTCCGCCGCAAGGCTGGTCCGCGCTTTTCACCGTTCCCATCCGGATAAGCCTGGTCCTGAGTGTCCGGGGGCCACTCGTAGGAGGGGGGGTACTGTCACGGGTGGCACGGATGACAGGGTGGAGGCCACGCGCAGACGATCCCAGCGTTTGGCCCACCAGCCATAATGGTGGAGGATGGTCCGTCTCTTTCAGGGGCATTTACCTTCTGTGTTGATGGAGAGAAGGTGTGATGAGATCTCTCTATTATGGGGAGACGGCTGTGGAGGTCTTGCGCTCGGTCTGGTTTTATCCACCAATGTTGTAGGTCACTAGGACCCAGCAGACTCCTTCCACCTTTATAAGGAGGTTCATTACCCTTCCTCGGTGCAGGTGATAGTTCCTTGTGCACACTTTATCCTTGCTCCAGCAGAAGCTGAGATTGTGGAGGTTGCTGTGTTCTGCTGTCAGATAAGTGTTTCCTTTTCCCAAATGTCTGTCTTCCCTGGTGTTTGTCTTTAGTTGATAGTGGAGGGGTCTAGTGAACCTCTCCATCTGATCCTTAGATAAGATAGATCTAGGATCAGAGAGGGGCGAGGTTCGTGGTCGGCGACAGTTGAGAGACTGTATAGGGACGTTAGGGCAGACAGGGTCAGCTCTAGGAGGTCTAGGGTCACCGTCTCCTTCTTGTGCCCTTAGCATTAGGGACTCCTGATTCCCCCCCCCCCGTCGTTATCCTACGCTGGGTGTCTTCCCCACTCCCAGCGTGACACACAGACACACATGTCACAGACACAGAGACCCATGTCACAGAGACACATGTCACAGAGACACATGTCACAGACACATGTCACAGACACAGAGACACATGCCACAGACACATGTCACAGACACATGTCAGAGACACATGCCACAGACACACATGTCACAGACACAGAGACACATGCCACAGAGACACATGTCACAGACACAGAGATACATGCCACAGAGACACATGTCACAGACACAGAGACACATGCCACAGACACGTCACAGACACAGAGACACATGTCACAGACACAGAGACACATGTCACAGACACAGAGACACATGCCACAGAGACACGTCACAGACACAGAGACACATGCCACAGACATGTCACAGACACAGAGACACATGCCACAGACATGTCACAGACACAGAGACACATGTCACAGACACAGAGACACATGTCACAGACACAGAGACACATGCCACAGAGACACGTCACAGACACATGTCACAGACACATGTCACAGACACATGTCACAGACACATGCCATAGACACATGCCACAGACACAGAGACACATGCCACAGACACAGAGACACATGTCACAGACACACATGCCACAGACACAGAGACACATGCCACAGACACAGAGACACATGCCCCACACACAAAGTTTGGGGAGATCGGCTGCATCAAGGAAGGGGGATCCTGGGGCCCCCATGACCCCCATCCCCTTCTGAAGGGGGGACCTTGGGGCCCCAGGAACGTCCCTTTCTTGAGGCATCCAAATCCTGCCCCACACCCCTCAAATCATGTTGGTGTGCACTGCAGTGCTGTGTTCACAGACTGTTTCCCTCCCCACCAGACCAAAGCCCTGCTCAGGGGCTCTTACCCTGGAGCCCTCAGTATCCTCCTCAGTCAGCTTGCTCACCGGGTCCACAGAAGAGCCGACCCTCCCAGTCCCCTCTGGCCTCAACGAAATGCTGCTGCTCCAACAGCAACCCCCCCTCCCTCCCCCTCTTCTTACTGATAGCATACAGCAAGAAAAGAGCCGCGGCGCACCTGACTCCAGACAGCACCCCGGGGCACCTGACTCCAGACAACACCCTCCCCCCCCCTCCGGACTCAATGCCAGCCAGCAGGAGGACAGTGCCGCGGGTGTGCAGAGCTGCTGGCACCCGACCAACAGTGATCCCCCTCACCCCCGGGCCTCCATGACGGCCAGCAGAACAGTGCCGCGGGTGTGCAGAGCTGCTGACACCCGATAGCACCCACTCACAACCCCCCCCCCTCCGGGCCACACATTAAATGCTGCAGATAAATCTACCATACTACTGCCACCTACCATCCCGTTCTGTCTGACAGGGGAATGGACCTGCCGCTGGAGCCTCAGGGGCCCCCTAACTGGACGGGGCCCTGGTGCAGCTGCACCAGCTGCACCACGGTAGTTCCGCCCCTGCAGAAATCTGTTGTATATATTTCTCCTCAGCCTTCTGCATCTTGACTATTTGATCCTCAGCAGTCCCCACTCGTTCCTCCACTGCCCCTGTCCTGGTGTCAACCTTTTTTAAGTCCTTTTTTATAGTGCACAGTTCTCCCTGCACTCCTAGGACCTGCTGAGTTAGGGTCTTTAGGGCTTCCTTGCAGTATGATACTACTGCATAAACATCTTTTAAAGTAGGCTCTTCATGCGGGCTTTCCTGAGCCTGGCTGTGCCCTGCAGCTGCAGCTCCCTCCTCCTGCTGAAGCTCTTCCACCTCAGACCCCTCATGCTTCAGGACTTCATCCTCCTCCCCAGCCTCCTCAGCCGCATCCATACTGCCCTCCTCAATCCTAGCAAATTTTTCCAGCTTTCCCACCGCCGCCATGCGCTGCCAGGCTGTGTTCCTCTCTCAGCATAGCACCATCTTGGAGACTGCTTCCATCCTCAGTGCCTAGGTCTTTTTGCCTTCTCCTGGTCATCTCCTCCTCTGCCGCAGGTCTCAATCACTCCATAGCCTCCTCAGCACCTCTAATCCGCAATCCAGGCCAGCAAGGACCTCCAGGTATAAAATCCAGGATATTTTCAGCAGGTATATGGCGTGAGCGCTCACACTTGCATCCAAGCCACGCTCCATAATAATGCTATTTACCTGAAAAATGTTCCTTCAAAGTCTTTATGTACATTATATAATGCCTTTAAAAGTTCTATAACCTAAATAAGTGTTATAGGGATGTTAAGGCCGTATTCACTGTAAGTATACAAGTGGCCCATATTATGTTGCCAAGCATTGAGTCTTTGCAGCAGTTACTTTGCCTGAAAAGTAATTTAAAAAACAGAACTGAAAATCTAGACCTCTACCAGCATGACAAAGATCTGGCTCATATACTTTACTCGGTTCTGTATTCCAGACGTGGTGTCTCGTAAGACTAATACAAGTGGAATGAAAAAAAAAAAAAAAAAAAAATCGGCAGTTTTTTTTCCACATATACAATGTATGGAAAATGATGCTGGACTTTCCCAAATGAGTTCTTAAAACATGAGATTATTTCTGTCAGCTGTAATAGTTGGAAATTAACTTGCACTGTTTCTGATCGGATCTTGCTGGAAAAGGCTTTTTGAAAGATGTTAGGAAAGAAGCCAGAAGTTTTTTAAGAGTCTTTACAGCTGAAGGGGGAAGGAGGAATGTGAAGCTTTGTCAGTTTTCACTTAGAAGATTATAGAAAACGCTAAAAAAAATAGTTTTTACATTCATATTGTTTTTAATTATTATAACCTAAAAATAGATGTGTAAGCTAAAAAACTGTAAAGTTACAGTTAGGGCCAGAAATATTTGGACATTGACACAAGTTTTGTTATTTTAGCTGTTTACAAAAACATGTTCAGAAATACAATTATATATATAATATGGGCTGAAAGTGCACACTCCCAGCTGCAATATGAGAGTTTTCACATCCAAATCGGAGAAAGGGTTTAGGAATCATAGCTCTGTAATGCATAGCCTCCTCTTTTTCAAGGGACCAAAAGTAATTGGACAATAGACTCTAAGGGCTGCAATTAACTCTGAAGGCGTCTCCCTCGTTAACCTGTAATCAATGAAGTAGTTAAAAGGTCAGGGGTGGATTCCAGGTGTGTGGTTTTGCATTTGGAAGCTGTTGCTGTGACCAGACAACATGCGGTCAAAGGAACTCTCAATTGAGGTGAAGCAGAACATCCTGAGGCTGAAAAAAAAGAAAAAATCCATCAAAGAGATAGCAGACATGCTTGGAGTAGCAAAATCAACAGTTGGGTACATTCTGAGAAAAAAGTAATTGACTGGTGAGCTTGGGAACTCTAAAAGGCCTGGGCGTCCACGGATGACAACAGTGGTGGATGATCGCCGCATACTTTATTTGGTGAAGAAGAACCCGTTCACAACATCAACTGAAGTCCAGAACACTCTCAGTGAATTAGGTGTATCTGTCTCTAAGTCAACAGTAAAGAGAAGACTCCATGACAGTAAATACAAAGGGTTCACATCTAGATGCAAACCATTCATCAATTCCAAAAATAGACAGGCCAGAGTTAAATTTGCTGAAAAACACCTCAAGAAGCCAACTAAGTTCTGGAAAAGTATTCTATGAACAGATGAGACAAAGATCAACCTGTACCAGAATGATGGGAAGAAAAAAGTTTGGAGAAGAAAGGGAACGGCACATGATCCAAGGTACACCACATCCTCTGTAAAACATGGTGGAGGCAACGTGATGGCATGGGCATGCATGGCTTTCAATGGCACTGGGTCACTTGTGTTTATTGATGACATAACAGCAGACAAGAGTAGCCGGATGAATTCTGAAGTGTACCGGGATATACTTTCAGCCCAGATTCAGCCAAATGCTGCAAATTTGATTGGACGGCGCTTCATAGTACAGATGGACAATGACCCCAAGCATACAGCCAAAGCTACCCAGGAGTTCATGAGTGCAAAAAAGTGGAACATTCTGCAATGGCCAAGTCAATCACCAGATCTTAACCCAATTGAGCATGCATTTCACTTGCTGAAATCCAGACTTAAGACGGAAAGACCCACAAACAAGCAAGACCTGAAGGCTGCGGCTGTAAAGGCCTAGCAAAGCATTAAGAAGGAGGAAACCCAGCGTTTGGTGATGTCCATGGGTTCCAGACTTAAGGCAGTGATTGCCTCCAAAGGATTCGCAACAAAATATTGAAAATAAAAATATTTTGTTTGGGTTATGTTTATTTGTCCAATTACTTTTGACCTCCTAAAATGTGGAGTGTTTGTAAAGAAATGTGTACAATTCCTACATTTTCTATCAGATATTTTTGTTCAACCCTTCAAATTAAACGTTACAATCTGCACTTGAATTCTGTTGTAGAGGTTTCATTTCAAATCCAATGTGGTGGCATGCAGAGCCCAACTCGCGAAAATTGTGTCACTGTCCAAATATTTCTGGCCTTAACTGTAAGTTAACTGTCAAGAATCAGCCACTCACTGTGTCACAAGGATGGCACAGACGTGCTGGGCTTTCAGGATTCTGAATATCATGAAAGCCGTCCATTCTGGGCCTGGCGTGAGCTGGGTCATTCCCATGCAAATTGAGGATTGCTTTGCAACCTTATCATAGGCTGGGGTTGATGAACTTAATCCAGGTGTTGCTCTTTAGAATTTTTTTACCTGGCTTTGTAGCTGGTTGACAGTGGTCAGGCTTTGATTTGTTGTTGTTTGACCTCTGACCTTGCTTTTAACTATTTGTTTGCATTGCGCCTTTGTCTTGATCCCACCCCTCCTGGAATTTTGACCTTGGACCGTGACACCTTGCAATATAATTTTTAGTTATTACGAACCCTTCTGTTATGTGACCCTGGACCTCTTGACTACCTAGCCATACTGCAAGCCCTTGAGTAGTGACTAGCATCACATTACATCTGGCTCTTACAGGTTTTTATTTTTTTCCCATTTTTGCCTGCATGGATCCCATACACATACTTTGTAATCAGGTAGTGAATCTGTCGCAAATATTTCACTATTTTATTGTATCAGTGTTTTTTTTAGGAAGAAGTGAGAAAACACTTTGAAATATGTTGAAATAAACCACCTTCATTTTATCAGACAAAGTGATCCTAAACCCACAAACTGACCCCCCCACATCTTTAGACCTGTCCCTGCACCCCCTCTTATCATTTCTAGCCATTTCTTTTGCAGAAAAAATCGATTTTGTAAAGTAGAGAAAAACTTATATTTACTTCCTCCAATGTGAGTTCTCTCTTTCTGAGGAAACCGCAAATAGGTGGGGCCTGTCTGTTGCTCCCTTGTAATTATGCACGCCCCTCTCAGATTGATGCCTTGGTAAGAGCCTGGCCGCGTCATGAAAGGGGGCGGGGCTCCGGCATGACACGATTTAGCCCTGCCCCTTTCATGCCGTGGCCAGGCTCTTACCAAGGCAGCAACCTGAGAGGGGCGTGCATAATTACAAGGGAGCAGCAGACAGGCCCCGCCCATTGCGGCTTCCTCAGAAACAGAGAACTCACACAGGAGGAAGTAAATATAACTTTTTCTCTACTTTACAAAATCGATTTTTTTCTGCAAAAAGGAACTGCTAGAAATGATAATAGGGGGTGCAGGGACAGGTCTAAAGATGTGGGGGGGTCAGTTTGTGGGTTTAGGATCACAGTTGCAGGGACAGATTTCTAGATATTTGAAAGCTGACTGTGAGGCTGGAAACACACTGCCCAAGTGACATGCGAGTTACTCGCACAAGTCTCAGATCATTCACCCAGAATGGCCTCCCTTTTTCTGGATGGGAGCAGTGGAGCTACATAGAAAAATATACCACTGACAGTATCCCATCCAAAGAGGCAGGGGTCTTGCCAGGTGAATAATCCGAGACTAATGCGAGTAACTCGCATGTCACTCGGACAGTGTGTTCCCAGCCTTAATGCTACATCTGGACTCTCCTGAACCTTTACTGACACTCAAAAATTTATAGGTAAAAAAAGCCAGTTTAGGGTAATCAGATAAATTATTTTTACTCTAAAACCATGGTTTTTAGGGGCTAAAACCCCCTTTGTAGGAATAATTATGTTCCTCCTGAAGCCCTTGGATCTGGACTTTTTCTTTGGTGCCCAGGTCCCAGAATGGGTTTCAGTCAAAGACATTTTTTGACAGTATGGGTACAAATGATAACAAACCTGACAGAATGCAGGTTGTTGAGGAAATATCATAAATCTGAAACAGGGGAGCAGCACTGTTGAGGATTATTGTACCAAATTCTGGCAATGGTTCACTGAGGATCAATGAATTGCAGCCCACAAGTGTGGATTACAGAGAAGCCTTTATGAAGCTCTTAGGGTACCATCAGACCTGTCGACGGCGCTGGAGATGTCGGCGGTGACTGGCGGGAGCGCGCACATTTTTTGGCGCCCCACAGGCATCGCCGTCCCCCATTTTCATGGGGCGACACCTCCAGTGATGCGCCGGCGATCTGACAGGCGGCATCGCCGCCAGGTTGTCTCAAAATCCCAGTGGCGATGCAGTACAATGGGAGCCTATGGCTCCCATCGCCTGTCAGGTCGCCGTCGGCTGTTTTACATGGGGCGATGTGTGCACATCGCCCCAGATCGGCCGCCTGGTTTCACAGCGCCACTGTGAAACCAGGCGACCAGTCGAATGCGTCACCCTCACCTAGTTACATAGGGCGACGCATTGGCAACGCATTGGCGTCGATAGGCCACTCAACCGCCTCGTCTATAATATCGCCGTCGATGTCTCCAGGTGTGACATGGCCCTAAGAAGCTCTGGCTCTCTCAATTCAGAAATTAGAATTAAGGACAGTTAGTCTGGAAAAAACTATTCACATTTTTGCTATTGACAATATATGATGATGTCCCCAAACATACATCAAGAATCCCCCAGAAATGGATGGAAACATAATGCTGGAGAGTTCTGAAGTGACCAACATTGAGTCAGGATCTAAACTCTACTTAACACCTGTGGAGAGATCTAAAAATTGCTTTAGCAAGCAGGCACCCTTCAAATATGAGAGACCTGGAGCAGTTTGCATAATAAGAATGGTTCAAAATTCCAGTTGAGAGAGGTGTAAGAAGCTCGTTGATGGTTATAGGAAGCAATTGATTCCAGTTATTTATTCCAAAGGGTGAGCAACAAAATATTAAGCTGAGGGTGCCAACAATTTTCTCCAGCCCATTTTGGGGGTTTTGTGTGAAGTCATATATACGTAATTTGCCTTTCTTTCTCTGCTTTTGTTTTGTCTTTTTCTAATACATTGTACAGTAAATAAAAATGTGTATAATGAAATGTATGTAATAGCAATAATTTTCTGGGAGAAATATTCAATATTATGGAACAATTCCCATCACTGCCATGCTTTCCAACATTGCCATCATCACTTTTGGCCATGCCTGTAGGTGCAGAGACTCTCATTAGGTGATGTGTCAATTACTGGACTACTTGTTATAGCTTGAATTAAATCAGTGTTTTAATCAGCAGGATATTATCATAGGACTAGCTATTTCATGTAGTCAACCTGCTCTGTGTGATCCCAACTCCACCATGGACTGGCAGTTTTCTATGTATATCTAAAGCTGTCAATGGGTGGGGTTTAATCCACTCAAAGTCCGTCTGGCAGCGGAAAGCTGCAAGAGAGTTTTTATTCCAATTAAAGTGGACTTCCCTAAAAAATGCATGTTATTTGATCGTTGACCCATCCTGCAATTTGCATTTTGTCTGGAGGACTTTTTTCAGTGGTTTTTTAGTTCTTCAAAGATCGAGGCCTTATTTTTGTTTGTGCAGCTTTTGGGCTACACCTCAAAGCCCTTAATTGACTCTGCCCTTGATGGACTTTGCACCATAGATACAAAGTCTACAGATCCCTGTGAGACTTTCCTTATATATTCTGTGTATATTGATATATGTGTCTTTGAGACTTATTATAGTCTGTGCTATAGTAAATTTTTTTGTACTTCACTCCTTGTGAGTTGGACTATTTCTGCAAACAGGTGCTTTGATACTACCCTACAGAAACTGTTGAACAAGCCGCAAACCTCAGTCCTGATGGTCTGAGGTATGGAAATGCAAGACACTTCACACACTTCTGTAGAACAGGGCTGGCCAAGTGCAGTCCTCAAGGGCAGCAAATAAGACATGTTTTTAGGATTTTCTTAGCATTGCTGAAAGTGCTGGAATTATAACCTCTGCAGGTGATGGCATAAGCACCTGTGCAATGCAAAGGAAATCCTTAAAACCTGCATTGTTTTCAGACCTTGCAGACTGTGGTTGGCCACCCCTGCCCTAGAAGTCTCTGTGGAGGTTGCCAGAGGGCAAGAGGAATCCAAGCACTTTTACCACAACTTCAGCTCTCCCTGGACACTCTTAGGTCCTGTGCCCATGGTGCGTTGTTTAATACTATTCTTACGCATACTTTGAGAATCTGCATCCAAATCTGCAAGTCTCTCCTGATGCCAGCAAAGTCTATCAATTCAGAAGTGCTGTGCCCACAGTGCTTTTGTTTTTCCTCGCACATGTGGTTCAGATTAGAGATTAGTGAACACCTAAGTTTTTTCAGATTTGGTTCAGTTCACCAAATAGTGGGGTGTTCGCCGAATTGTTTGTTGAACTGTTTGAAGAACCCCATTGAAATTAATGGCAGGCAACATAAAACACATAGAAAACATCTTAAAAAGGTGTCCAAAAGCTGCCAAACTGCTTATATTAGTGCCAGACACCAGAAAAAGGGACAGCAATCTACCTAGAGAACAAACAGTCTCATGGCATAGCATGTGTGCATGAGATACGGTGCCAGCCTGCACACACTTCAAAATCAAATTGAAAATAGAAAGTGGCTCACATTCACTTAAATTTCAGAGTTAGGTAAAGCTCAGTTTGAATTGACAGATGGATGAGTCACAGGGGAAAAGTGGCAGCAATTTTCTACTTTAAGAAAAAGGAGAAGGAGTAGTAAAAGGAGAATGAGTAACAGGTGTAGGCATGTCACTCAGAGAGCCCTGCTCTAATCATGGATTACACAGCATGGAGACCCTAACAAGAGACCTTGCTTTTCCAACAATTAGTGTCAGACCACAAGAAAGTTGTATCAATTTGCCAAAAATGGCAGAATGGCCCAGTTTGGAACAGGGCTGGCCTAGAATTTTAAGATTAAACATTGATCAGGAACAGGGGGGGTTAGTGACAGGTGTAGGACTGTTGGGTAGGGTGCCCTCAAACCTCATGCAAAAGCTCCAAAAAATGTTAGGCTATGCCCCACTCAGATGGCAAAACTGTAAGCATTGTAAGAAACTCATTGATGGTTACTGGAAGCGGTTGAACGCAGTTATTTTGGCTAAAGGTTGTACAACCAAGTATTAGGCTGAGGGTGCCAATACTTTTGTCTGGCCCATTTTTGGAGTTTTGTGTGAAATGATCAATGTTTTGCTTTTTGCTTCATTCTCTTTTGTGTTTTTTCATTGAAGACAAATTAAATGAAGATAATACCAAAGAATTTGTGATTGCAATCATTTTAAGGAAGAAACTGAGTATTATCTGACAGAATTGCAGGGGTGTCAATACCTTTAGCCAATACTGTAAGTCATGCAACCGCTCCAGTCAATATTAAGCCACACCACACATAGGTGACACAACTATCAGTTTGGTGGAATACTATAAGAAGTTGGATTCACTTAGATCAGTCACATGTATAGGTCTATTGGGCAGGGGGCCCTCATAAGTCATCCAGACAATATTAAACCCCGCCACCCTCAAGTATCATGATTAGCAGATTTATGGACTACTATAAGAAGGGGATTTAAGAGGATCAGTGACCTGTACAGGTCTAGTGGGCAGGAAGCCCTCAAAACTCACACAACCACTCCAGTTAATTTAATGCCTTGCCACCTTTAGGTGGCACAACTATAAGTTTCGTGGAATATTACCACAAAAATTAATCAGTTAGGTCAGTAACATGTATAGGCCTACTGGGCATGGGGCCCTCATAAGTCATGCAACCGCCACATTAAATTTTATGGTCTGCCACACTCAGTTGGCACAAGTAGCAGCTTTATGGACTACTATAAGATGAGGATTCAGGTGGGTCAGTAACCTCTATAGATCTAGTGTTTATCAAACAATATTTTCAAGTAAAGAAAAAACTGAAGATGTGAATACAGCAGATTTGGCAAAACCTGGTTCTATGCCAAAAAACAGTTAAAGCCAATATTTAGGGAGAATTAGCAAATACTGTTTTTAAGCCCCTAAAAACGATAGATGTGAATACAGAAAATGTATCAATCACTGGTTCTATGCACACAAAGGTTCAATATTCATAAAGAGGTGCAGAAGTGTCAGGAGTAGGTTTGTGCTCAGAAAGCCCTGCTCAAGTCATGAACCACATATCAAGGAGACCCTAACAAGAGACCCCACTTTTTCAAAACTTAGTGTCATACCCCTGCAAAGTGGTATCCATTCAATTATTTTGTATTGGGCCACAATAGCAGCAAAGCTGGAGGCCTTGGCTCAGCGTTTTAACGTTGATCATTTAGGAAGTGGTGCACAAGTGTCAGGAGTAGGTATTGTGATCAAAGAGCCTTGCTCAAGTCATGCACCACAGCAAAGAGCTCCTAACAAGAGACCCTCAAATATAATGTATTGGGCCACAATAGCAGCAAGGCTGGATGCCTGGACCCATCATTTAAAGGATGTTTATTTAGGAAGTGGTGCACAAGTGACAGGAGTAGTTGTTGTGTTCAAAAAGCCCTGATGAAGTCATGCACCATTCAGCAAAGAGACCCTAACAAGAGTCCCCACTTTTCCAAAAATTAGTGTCACACCCCAGCAAAGTAGTATCCATTCAAATATTAAGTCTTGGGCCATAATAACAGCAAGGCTGGAGACCTGGACCATTTCAGGGTTGATTATGTAGGAAGTGTTGCATAAGTATCAAGAGTAGATATTGTGCTCAGAGAGCCCTACGCAAGTCATTCACTACAGCAAAAAGACCCTAACAAGAGTCCCCACATTTCCAAAAACGTAGGCACAGGCACCACTAAATTGGCAGCAATTGCCCCTGAGTTAAAATATTGTAATCAGGAGCTTAATTCAGCACACTGAAAAGTACACCTGTGCCTATTCTCCCCATTCTTACACTGAGGTGGAAAAATCCTTGGAGATCCATGACTTGTTCTTCTTCATAAATGTTAGTTCGTCTACAGTGTAGACTCTACACTGTTGGTGGACAGCCGTATGCTTATTTGTAAGGACACCACCAGCAGCACTGCAGACACGTTCTTAGAGAAGGCTGGCTGCCGGGCACACCAAATTCTCCTAGGCATTAGTGGCAAGCTCAGGCCACTTTTCCAGCTTTAACCCCTTCATGACCCAGTCTATTTTAGCCTTACTGACCTGACCATTTTTGGCAATTCTGACCAGTGTCCTTTATGAGGTAATAACTCTGGAACACTTAAACGGATGCTAGCAATTCTGAGATTGTTTTTTTTGTGACATATTGGACTTCATGATAGTATTAAATTTAGGTCGATAATTTTTGCGTTTATTTGTGAAAAAATAAAAAATTTTGCAAAAATGTAGAAAATTTTGCAATTTTCGAATTTTGAATTTTTATTCTGTTAAAGCAGAAAGATATGTGACACAAAATAGTTAATAAATAACATTTCCCACATGTCTACTTTACATCAGCACAATTTTGGAAAAAAAAATATTTTTGGTAGGAAGTTATAAGGGTTCAAAGTTCGTCAGCAATTTTTCATTTTTCCAGCAAAATTTACAAAACCATTTTTTTTAGTAACCACATCACATTTGAAGTCCCTTTGAGAGGCGTACATGACAGGAAACACCCAAAAGTGACACCATTCCGAAAACTGAACCCCTCAAGCTACTCAAAACTACATTCAAGAAGATTATTAACCCTTCAGGTGCTTCACAGGAACTAAAGCAATGTGGAAGGAAAAAATTGACAATTACATTTTTCCAACAAAAATGTTCTTTTAGCCTCTATTTTTCATTTTCACATGGGCAACAGGATAAAATGCATCCTAAAATTTGTTGGGAAATTTCTCTTGAGTACACTGATACCTCATATGTGGTCATAAACCACTGTTTGGGCGCACAGCAGGGCTCAGAAGGGAAGGAGTGCCATTCGACTTTTGGAACCAATTTTCCATTCAAAAAGTGAAATGGCACTCCTTCCCTTCTGAGCCCTGCCGTGCGCCCAAACAGTGGTTTATGACCACATATGAGGTATGGGTGTACTCAGGAGAAATTTCCCAACAAATTTTAGGATCCACTTTATCCTGTTGCCTATGTGAAAATGAAAAAAATTGAGGCAAAAAGAACACTTTTGTGAAGAAAAAAAAAAAAAGTACTTTTTCATTTTTACAGATCAATTTGTAAAGCCCCTGGGGGTTCAAAGTGATCACTATGCATTTAGATAAGTCCCTTGGGGGGTCTAGTTTCCAAAATGGGGTCACTTGTGGGGGAGCTCCAATGCTTAGGCACACAGGGGCTCTCCATACGCGACATGGTGTCCGCTAACAATTGGAATTAATAGCAGACACCATGTGGTGTATGGGGAGCCCCTGTGTGCCTAAACATTGGAGCTCCCCCACAATTGACCCTATTTTGGAAACTAGACCCCCCAAGGAACTTATCTAGATGCATAGTGAGCACTTTTAAGCCCAGGGTACTTCACAAATTGATCTGTAATTATGAAAAAGTACTTTTCTTTCATACAAAAAATTTCTTTTTTCTTTTTGCGGATCAATTTGTGAAGCACCTGGGGGTTTAAAGTGCTCACTATGCATCTAGATAAGTTCCTTGAAGGGTCTAGTTTCCAAAATGGGGTCACTTGTGGGAGAGCTCCAATGTTTAGGCACACAGGGCCTCTCCAAACGCGGCATGGTGTCTGCTAACAATTTGAATGAAAAATTAGCTCAAATTGTTAATGTCTCCTAACAATTTGAGCTAATTTTTCATTCAAATTGTTAGCGGACACCATGCCGCGTTTGGAGAGCCCCTGTGTGCCTAGACATTGGAGCTCCCCCACAAGTGACCCCATTTTGGAAACTAGACCCCCCTGAAACTTATCTAGATGAGTGGTGAGCACTTTGAACCCGCAGGTACTCCACAAATTAATCCGTAAAAATGAAAAAGTACTTTTTTTTTTCCACAAAAAATTTCTTTTTTCATTTTTATGGATCAATTTGTGAAGCACTTGGGGGTTCAAAGTGCTCACTATGCATCTAGATACATTCCTTGAGGGGTCTAGTTTCCAAAATGGGGTCACTTGTGGTGGAGCCCTAATGTTTAGGCACACAGGGGCTCTCCAAACACAACATGGTGTCCGCTAACAATTTGGGATAATTTTCCATTAAAATTTTTAGCGGACAACATGTCGAGTTTGGAGAGCCTCCGTGTACCTAAACATTGGAGCTTCCCCACAAGTGACCCCATTTTGGAAACTAGACCCCCAAAGGAACTTATCTAGATGCATAATGAGCACTTTGAACCCCTGAAGGAGCTCCGGACCTGAGTGATGACGCAGGTGTCCGCAGGGAGACCGCAGCCGCCCTGTACTCACCGTGTGCGGCGGGTGCAGGGCGGCCTCTCCCTGCAGTCACCCAATGGGAGCCGCTTCCAGCTCCGCAGCATGAAATAAGCATGCAGCGGAGGAGCGGACTCCTGCACCGCAGCTCCAAACATGCTGGGGGCGGGTTACGCATATTGAGGATGGGATTTCTTGAAATTCCATCCACTGTGCTAGTACTGTACGACACAGCATTTTGGGCGATGCACCCTAAGTGCTGTGACCGGTAAGATGATAGCACTTAGGGAGCGACATAGAAGCATGGCACAGCGATAACACATATCGCTGTGTCTGGCTGTCACATCGCTCCTCTGCAGAGTCATCTCCATGCAGGGAGATGACACTGCAGAGAAAGCTTGCACAGGTGGCAGGGGGGCACAGGAGGGGAGGGGGTGACCGGAGGAGGAAGAGGGCACAGGAAAACAAGGCTGCAGAAGCACATGGACACAAGGGTGTTGGAGTGCAGGGCAAGGGGCGCAAGGACACAAGGATGCAGGGCACAAGGGTGCAGGGCTGCAGAAATGTAGGGGTGCAGACACGCAGGGGTGCGGGCTTCAGATCACAGGGGTACAAGGGCACAGGGCTGCGAGCTGCAGGGGCGCAGGGCACAGGGGTGCAGAGACGCAGGAGTGTAGGCTGTGGGGTACAGAGGTGCAGGGATGCACTGCACAGGGGTGCAGAGCTGCAGGGGTGCGGGGCAAAGGGGTGCAGGCTAGAGAGGTGAAGGGCTGCGGGGTGTGGGCTGCAGGGCTGCGGGGTGTGGGGCTGCAGGGCACAGAGACGCAGACCACAGGAGAGCAGGGCTGCAGGATGTGGGCTGCAGGTCACAGGGGTGTGGGGCTGCAGGGCACAGGGGTGCAGGCTACGGGCAGCAGGGCACAGGGGTGCGGGGTGCAGGGATGGACGGTACGGGTGCGGAGCTGCAGGGCACAGGGGCGCAGGCTACAGGGGTGCAGGGAAACAGGGACGCAGGTCTGCGGGGTGTGGGCTGCAAGGCACAGAGATGCGGGGCGCAGGGCACAGGGGTGTGGGGCACAGGGGTGCAGGGACGCACAGCACAAGGGTTCAGGGCATTGGGGCGCAGGCTACAGGGGTGCAAGCGTGGGTTGCAGAGGACAGGGGTGCAGGGCTGCAGACACAGGAGTGCGGGGCACAAGGGTGCAGGGCTGCAGAAATGTAGGGGTGCAGACATGCAGTGGTGCGGGCTTCAGATCACAGGGGTACAAGGGCACAGGGCTGCGAGCTGCAGGGGCACAGGGCACAGGGTTGCAGAGACGCAGGAGCGCAGGCTGCGGGGAAAAGGGGTGCAGGCTTCGGGGTACAGGGACGCACGGCACAGGGGTGCAGAGGTGCAGGGGTGCAGGGCAAAGGGGCACAGGCTACAGGGGTGCAGGGCTGCGGGGTGTGGGCTGCAGGGCACAGGGATGTGGGGCTGCATGGCACAGGAACGCAGGCTACAGGGGTGCAAGGCTGCGGGGTGTGGGCTGCAGGTCACAGGGGTGTGGGGCTGCAGGGCTGCAGGCACAGGGGTGCAGGGACGCACTGCACAGGGGTGCAGGGATGCAGGGTACAGGGGCGCAGGCTACAGGGGTGCAGGGATATAGGGACAGAAGGCTGCGGGGTGTGGGCTGCAAGGCACAGGGGTGTGGGGCACAAGGGTGCAGGGATGCACAGCACAAAGGTACAGGGCTGTGGGGCGCAGGCTACAGGGGTGCAGGGCTGTGGTCTGCAGGGGACAGGGGTGCAGGGCTGCAAGCACAGGAGTGCGGGGCGCAGGGGTGCCGGGCTGTGCGACACAGAGGTCCGGGGCGCAAGGGTGCGGGGCACAGACTACAGGGGTGCAGGGATACAGGGATGCAGGGCTGCAGAGTGAGGGCTGCAGGGCACAAGGGTGCGGGGTGCAGGGCAGAGGGGTGTGGGGCACAGGGATGCAGGGACGCACAGCAAACGGTGCAGGGCTGTGGGGCACAGGCTACAGGGCTGCAGGGGACAGGGGTGCAGGGCTGCAGACCCAGGGGTGCGGGGCACAAGGGTGCCGAGCTGTGGGGCACAGGGGTGCCAGGCTGTGGGGCACAGGGGTGCCAGGCTGTGGGGCACAGGGGTCCGGGGTGCAAGGGTGCAGGGCACAGGGGTGCTGGGCTGCAGGGCACAGGGGGTGCAGGACATAGGGGATACAGACCAGACACAGTGTGGAGCAGTATAGCCCCCTCCAGTGATGATGGGAGTGATCTGGGAGTAATCTAATGGGATTGATCACTCCCATCATCGCCGCTCCACACTGCGCCCACTGCTGTCACCTCCGGTCCTCCCACTCCCAGAGGAGAGCGGTCACAGCAGGACAGAGGAGCGGAGGACCAGAGGAGAACAGGCAAGTGCGGAGGACTGGGGAGAGCGGGCACAGTAGCTGGAGGTCCGGCGGCCGCGGAGAGCAGACAGTGCCAGGTACTGGGGAGAGCGGGCGCTGCGGCGATGAAGGGAGTGATATGGGAGTGATCAATCCCATCAGATCACTCCCAGATCACTCCCATCATGACTGGAGGGGGCGATATCCGCCCCCTCCAGCACTCCATGCTGGGAAGGGGCGGTGCCAGCCCCTTCCATAGCTGGCTGTCACAACTATTGGGATTGGCTGTTGGAAGTTCCAACAGCCAATCACAGTGAACGCAGATGAGGGGTGGCAAAGCCAACCCCCGACTTCACCCTAAGGTCCCTAGCTTCCTGTAGCCCCGGTGAGATTTTGCCAACGCCGCTCACTGGGGCTACAAGAAGGGGATCCCGCCTTGACATTGTGGGACGTCACAGATCGGGAAGGCACCGACTTCTATTACATCCCACAACGTCATAGGTCGGGAAGGGGTTAAACCCAAAATGCACAAGGGTCCAGTTCCACAATCATGGTTCCCTATGATACTCAGGTCACCCGTATTGTGAATTCTGGTCTCAGGTTACTCCCCTTGTCTCCAATGAAGTGGTATAGCTTTTGACTGTTGGTTATATATGTGTCTGTGATGGTATCCCACACACATATAGGGGGTCCTTTCTGTAGAGAGTGTGGCACCCTATGCAGGTCACCACAGGATCCCTTGGGAAATGGAAGGATGGTACACAGCAAGCAGACCCCACTAACAAACAACACCTTTCACCCCAGACCTGTAGGGGGAGCTCCACTGGTTGCCTTAAGCCAGTTCCCCCTATAAATATGGGACCTGGAGGGAGAAACACCAGAGTGTGCAGTCACTACAGAACTCTGAACAGCTGAGTGAGCTGACCTGGTACTGGAGCCGCGCTAGGCCCATACCAGATACACCTGAGAAAGTGGTAAACCCTTAGAATAGGGGTCACAGGAAAGGAGAGTAACGAGTACAAGAAGGGGCAGAGGAGTCATACCGACTCACCCTAACAGAGTTCCGGTCACTTGGTCCGAGCTACAAGGGCACAGTATAGACCTTGCAGAGAAACCAGCACTACAAATAAGGGCTTTAGTTCCCCGGACACCCGAAGCACCACCAAATGAGAGCCCAGAGTCTAGGCCAAGACAGGAATCCCATAGAGTGCCCTCAGTGCAGCAAATCCGGGTGTGAAGAGACACACAGAAAGTACAGTAACGGTTTGGTCGGGTTTCATGCCTGCCAGACTCCAGCCGAGTAACAGACACAAGGAAGCCTACAACCCTGCTTGCTGTGGAAAGTCCTGAAGTGTTTACCTTATCTCTGGTCGAGTGTGCCCATCAACATCAGTAAAGGTACCAAAAGACTTTATGTGTGTGTGTCCCTCCTTCCAGCCGCAGTGCACAGACCGCGCTACCCTATTCCCTGGTAACTCTATTAACTGCCCCGGGGAACCCCGCTCGTCCTGTAGGGAGCGGTTCCATCTAGCTGCGGCACATCACCCTGGAGGTCAAAGCAGTGCCGATGCCATCACCGGACCCCCACCGGTGGCGTCATGACAGACATTTTATTATTTTATTGCCGTCATCATCTCCTTTCCCTTTTCATCTGCATTCCCCCGGGCCCACGGCCTCAGGCACCGCCACCCATGACTACCCCCAGAGAGCTGCGCCTGAGTGACCGAGTACCCCACGGGCCTGGGCTGGACAGATTCTGGCGTCACGAACAGGATTACCGTGCCCGGTGTAGCCAGGTACTGTGCGCCATTTATTGACTGTGATTGTGAACTGTAAAATTTGAACCGCCATTGCTGTGCGGAGAGCGGGAAAAGAAAGGGCGTTACTGTACAAGGGCGCGGAGATAGGCCCTGCCCCACGCTCTGACGAGATCCGCCGGACGCAGCAGGAGGATCCGGAAACTCCCGTGGTGCTCCATTCCCCGCCCCCCGAGCGACAACTTCCGTTGATTTGAAAGAAACTGGCGCGATTAACTAGGGGGAAGCGAAAATGAGTAACCCGGACCCCAGCAACGCAGTAGCCCCGCCGGTGAACCCGCCGGTGAACCCGCCGGTTGCCCCGCCAGCAGCCCAGAACAAACAGCCTCCGGTCGTCAACCCACCCAGTGGCGTCATGCCGATATCTCTGCCGTTTGTCCCGAATGCAGCTTGGTTACCAAAGTACAGCGGCAAGCCCGTCACCCTAGATGCGTTCCAGAGGAAGATATGCACCGTGCTGGACATGTATGCGATGACCAGTAAGCAGAGAGCGTCAGTAGTAATGGGGCAGTTAACAGATGCAGCAGCACTGGAAACCCGAAGATCAGGAGTCTGTTAAACAAATATTTATAAAGCTAAAGAGAGTGTTTGAGCATCACACTGAATCTGAACTGAGACTGTTGTTTTATCACTGCAAACAAGGGGCACAGGAGAATGTCCTGGATTATTCCCTACGCTTACAAGAAGCGCTAAGACTACTTAAACAGGCCGATCCCGGTGGCATTCGTGATGAGGACAAAACGCTGATTGAGCAATTTGTTATTGGCCTCAGATTACCTAATGATAGAAAACAAGCGCGCTGGTGGGCTCTGCAAAACCCTGATGCAGAATTTGCTAAGTTAAAAGACTTAACGGTTCGGGGACAGCAGCTCCCTGCAGTACCAGACTTAACCCCACAGCCGCAATGGACTAAAACCCCTTCCGTGCCGGAAGCGCCTTCTTCATCCCCCGCAGCTCAATCCAGCGCACAGACTGAGACACCCGACTGGTTTGACAAAGTGTGCTCTGATGTGCTGCAGCTGACCAAAGAGGCGGTGAGGCTCCGAGGTGCAAGGCGACCCAAGACAGAAGCAAGGCCATAAGACAAGATCCAGCTCGCTGACAGCCCCGACGACGTTCCTTGGATGAAGAAGAGGACAACGCCGCTGCGAGGGAGACCCACAGATCGCTACAACGCCGATGGACAGCCCATCTGTCGTAAGTGCGACAAAGAAGGACAAGTTTACCGATCCTGTCCTTTAAACAAGCAGCCCCTGGGAGAGGAGGGCCAACCCCAGGAGTAGACAGACCAGGCCCGACCAACTGGGAGCGCAAGTACATGGGAGACCGTCCGTACTTATCCATCATCATCGACGGCACCGCTACCACCGCATTGATAGACACCGGGTCCCAGGTGACTACCATCCCGAGTATCCTTTACAAACGGTTCTGGTCCAACATCAAACTAGAACCCCCAAACCCTGACTTGAACATCGAAGCAACCAATGGGATGCTAGTTACAATAGAAGGGCAGTAGGAGGCACCAGTAAAGGTGGGGAGGGTACAGT
The DNA here is from genome assembly GCA_033576535.1 of Allobates femoralis. Classification (NCBI taxonomy): domain Eukaryota; kingdom Metazoa; phylum Chordata; class Amphibia; order Anura; family Aromobatidae; genus Allobates; species Allobates femoralis. Next base: position 116,029,519 of record JARQOC010000011.1, read on the forward strand.
TAAAGAACCAGGGCATCATAGTGGTTCAAGACAAACCACAGGAGCGGGATCCACATGTGATACTGGGTACCAATGTAATGGTTAGATGCCTAGATGAAGTGTTGTTTTTGCTCCAACAGAGTGCAGATACCTCTAAGTCAAGTGAGAGAAGAGCTCTTCAGAGGGAGATCCAAGCTCTGGTGTATCAACAGCAGGTAACAATGTCAAATGGTGAAATTGGCAGTGTACGTGTGACAGATCCAATTCCTATTGTAGTGCCATCAAGAAGTGAAATGATGATCTGGTGTCGGGCAGCAGTAGGCCTCAGAGGGTAGGACTGCCAGGCAGTAGTGGCGCCCATGATGTCTGACAGTAGTCCTACACTCCTGACAGCCAGGGGGGTGGTTGATGTAAGAAAAGGAAGTGTCCCTGTACGTGTACTGAACTATGGTGACGATGAAGTAAAACTGCCAAGGTATTCCACTGTTGCAAAACTGTACCATGTTAATAACAATGCAATACATGAAGTTAAGTCATTTTCTCAGACAGTGTCAGACGAACCCCATCACTCCAAAGATCAGCTAGAGAAATGGTGTCAGGAGCTCAGTGTAGGAGCTGACAACACATCTTCTCACCAGAAAAATGGAGTCTATCGGGTAGTTCGAGAGTATGAACAGGTGTTTAGCAAACATCCACTTGATTTTGGGAGAATTAAAGGGGTACAACATCATATACACACAGGTGACCATGCACCCATAAAAGAAAGATACAGGCCTATACCACCAGCACACTACCAAAAAGCAAAAGAGATGCTACAGGACATGAAAAATGCAGGGGTCATTAGAGATAGTTGCAGTCCCTGGGCAGCACCACTGGTCCTGGTTAAAAAGAAAGATGGTAGTATGAGGATGTGCGTAGATTATAGGCAGATCAACAAAGTAACACACAAAGATGCATACCCGTTACCACGCATAGAAGAGTCACTAGCGGCATTAAAGTCTGCCAATTACTTCTCAACCATGGATCTTACTAGTGGGTACTGGCAGGTCTCCGTTGCAGAAGAAGATCGTGAGAAGACAGCTTTCACGACGCCGATGTGGCTATGCGAGTTCAACAGTATGCCATTCGGGTTATGCAACGCACCAGGAACATTCCAGAGGCTGATGGAGTGTTGCCTAGGCCACAAAAACTTCGAGACAGTACTGCTGTACTTGGACGATGTCATAGTATACTCACAGACCTATGAAGATCACCTACAACATCTGAGTGAAGTGTTTGAATCATTGTCCAAGTATGGTATGAAGCTGAAACCGTCAAAATGTCACTTGCTGAAACCCAAAGTCCAGTACCTGGGACATGTGGTCAGTGCAGAAGGCGTAGCACCCGACCCGGACAAGGTTACAGTCATCAAGAACTGGCCAGCGCCAACCACCTTCACAGAGGTACGTCAATTCTTAGGACTGGTCGGGTACTACAGAAGGTTTCTCAAGGGCTATACGAAGATAGCAGCGCCCATGCAAGACCTCCTGGTGGGTCAATCCAAGAAAGGCAAGATCAGATGTCCTCCGTTCCGGTGGGGACCAGAACAAGAACAGTCTTTCCAGAAACTGAAAGATGCCTTAACTGGAGAAGAGATCCTGACTTACCCTGATTATAACCTGTCGTTCCTGTTATATACAGATGCAAGTAAAGAAGGCTTAGGAGCAGTCTTAGCACAGAGACAGCAAGGCAAGGAGAGAGTGATAGTCTATGCCAGCAGAAAACTCCGTCTAACAGAGAGGAACCTTGAAAATTACAGCTCTTTCAAGTTAGAGTTCCTAGCCCTGGTCTGGGCAATCACAGAACGTTTCAAGCATTACCTGGCGTCCTCCCCGTTCACAGCTTTCACTGACAATAATCCTCTAACCCACTTAGAGACTGCAAAGCTGGGAGCCCTGGAGCAACGTTGGATGGCAAGATTGTCAAACTATGACTTTACTGTTAAGTACCAGGGCAGGTCACAAGAATGGCAAAGCTGATGCCCAGTCCAGAATGCCTAATCTCCCAGAGAAAGGAGAAGATATAGATGAACTGGAAGAAATAGAATTGCCAGCTTTCCACTGTACAAGTACAGCCTCATGTCATCAGGCAAGTTAAAGGCGTAAAGAGAGAACCGTGAACCCGTTACCCCACCATGACTGGAAGGAAACTCAAGCCAATGATCCAGATGTTAGCCTAGTCAAAGAGCTGATAACCCAAGAACACTCCAGTCTGAGTTCAGACGCTTCCCAAGATGCCAAACGCCTGGGGAAGGAGAAAGGAAAATTATTTGTCAACCAAGGAAAACTATGCAGACGTTACCTGAACCCCAGAACTGGCAGATAGTAGTTCCAAAAACAGACGTCAAGATGATCCTAGAAGCTTACCACGATGATGCAGGATACTTTGGTTGGCAGAAACTAGAGATGCTGTTAAAAGAACGTTTCTACTGGGTCGGCATGAGAGGTTCTATTGAGAGATGGTGCAAGAACTGTGGATCGTGTCACCTGAGGAGAAAAGACCAGCAAAGTCAGAAGACTCCATTGCAGCCAATCATTACCAAGAGACCTCTTGAAATAGTTGCTCTAGACCATGTGAAGTTAACACCAAGTAGAACAGGTTACACTTACGGACTCACAATGATTGATCACTACTCAAGATTCCTCGTAGTAGTACCAGTCAAAGACTTAACTGCAGAAGTAGCAGTGAAAGCATTCCAGAGTTACTTTTGTCGCCCGCATGGGTATCCAGATCAAGTGTTGACAGATCAAGGACCAGCATTCGAGTCAGACCTATTCCACGCATTCTTAGGATAATATGAATGTAAAAAGATAAGGACCACACCGTATCATCCGCAAACAAATGGTCTGTGCAAAAAGATGAACAACATTGTCATCGACATGCTGAAGACTTTACCACTCGATGAGAAAAATCAATGGCCAGAAAAGTTACCTGACCTAGTGGATATATACAACCACATACCTTTTAGTTCTACCAGCTACGCACCAGCTTACTTAATGTGAGCAAGACCAGGAAAACATCCAATTAACTTAGAGATGGGAACAGTAGAACCAACCCAAGATTCTCCAGATGAAGATTGGAATCATCATGGTCAAGAACAATACAGAAAAGTACAAGAGAGTGTTGAAAGAAATCTAGATCAAAGCAGAAGCAAGCAAGAGCATGACTTTAATAAACACGCCCCAGCAGAACCCTTAACACCAGGTGAGTTAGTTCTCAAGAGAAAGAGAAAAACCAACAAACTAGATGACCATTGGGAAGCAGAACCCTACACAGTAATGCAATCTAATTTTGACAATTCCAAGACTTGTGTGATCAGCAAAGATCAAGGAAGAACAACTGCAACCACATCAAGAGATCATTTAAAGAAATGTCCTGACCAGTTAAAACCCCAGCAAGTAACCTATCCCTCAGTAACAGTTGAAAAACCCAAAGAAGATGTAGTACACACTGAAATTGGAGATTTACCAGCAGACTGGCCTCAATGCCATGGAGCATTTATCATTCCAGTTATTTCGTTCTATCAACCAGTGGAAAATCAAGTCACAATTCAACCCGTTCAAGGAGAACCAGAACCAAGAAGACAAGAAGAACCCGTTTAATTGCAAGAATTGCAGCCTGTTATTCCGGAACCAGAGATTCCTATAATTGGTGAACCTGCTAGTCTCACAGTAAGACCAAGAATTCGCAGACAGCTACCTGCATTACCACCTCAAACAGAAGTCAGTACACATACAGCACCTAGTCTGCGTAGGTCATGTCGTAGTACACAAGGACAGGCCCCATCTAGATATGGAGAGTGGGTTTAAAATGTAAAGAATAATAGTACCTGTTATCACAATGTAAATAAGTGACCCTAGTCCGCAAGTGTAAATACTAGTGTATAGAAGGGTGGAGGAACTGGGAACAGACCCAAGTATATTAAGTTGGGAATAGAAAGTGCCTGGGGTAGAGAAAGAAGGTTAGA